>WURT03303488.1:4898-24844 GCA_009936505.3 Holothuria glaberrima
CTTATGAAGACGATTTCCCGCTGCAGAAGAAACTTTATAATCTTAAGTAGCGTTACGACGCCGATAAAAAGCTGAGAACTAACGAGAAGCCCCTGGTATTGGATGACAACTGTATAACCAACGGTGGGGATACAGAACCCGTAGTGCACCACGGGCGAGAAGTTTGCAAGCGTGACACCTAGTGTCCTGCGTTACGGTCCCTGGCAGGGTCCAAGGTCAAATTCCCGGAAGATTTCGCAATATATCATATCAGAAGGGCAAAGTTGGCTCCAATTACTCTCAAGATTTTACATCATTTCCTATTTTATCGAGTTTGATGTTAATGGCTGAGTACAGGTTATAGTAAGGGCACCTGGTGAAATACAGAGACGAATCTGAGGTTATTCCAAAATGTAAGGTAGCCTGAAGCGCGAAGTATATTGTGGAGCCTAAAAACACTTGGTGATTTGTGATCCTGACCAGCAATCAACATAAAACTCATCACCTACTAGCATATATATATATATATATATATATTTATATATGTATATATAACTCAATCTGCAGATAGAACTGTTTCGATCTTGTTAGATCTCATGAGTGCAGTCAGAGTTGGTTTCAAGACTGAATGGCAAGACAGACACAAGCATAACTTGCGATATATGCATAACTAACTCTTACTATGCAATATAGTCATATGTAAATTGAGTTGAAGGGTTCAGCTTGATAGATACCGATATTTTCATAATTATTTAGTAGTCCTTCCCGTTCCAGTATATTTTAAACACTGAAGAAACATTTACTGCTCCGCATCATGAAACTGTCACCAGAATATCAAGAAAGAGTGGTCGCACCTAAATATTTGCTTTTTTGGTGTCACATACATGCGTTGTAAGCGCTGGCACACACAATATATAATACTACCAGTTTAGAACTGGTAGGAAACTTTCAACAAACAAATGACCCGTCAGTAAAATTTGACAGTTTGGAATGATCAGCTGATAATCTAGCTACCCTGTGCCATAAGCAGGCACCGTAAGCCCTTTCTAAAGTTCACCTTGGAAACCATCTTTTGTAATTAAAGTGTGAGGAAACCTTGTCAGTTTTTTTTTTTTTTTTTTTTTTTGCAGTTACTAGCAGGAATGTAGACGTAAAGGACTGGCTGTCTGGAGCAGGAAACTTTTTCAAGCAAAAGGACTTTGTTTTTCTTCGTAGTGGTGGCCAATATAATCATCATAACATATCTCAGAACCCTGAAAAGTAAAGCCTGAAAACAGCAAAAACAACAACAACAAGAACTTTTAAAGACATGTCTATTTTCTACTTTTTTCTAGTTACTTTTTGGCATCGATCAGATACCATGACCATAATGCTTTGAGGCCCTGGAGTGTACATTTTAGGACTTTTTAAAGAAAGTTCAGGCAGGCTATCCCCTCCTGCAGGAAAAAACCTAAAACACGCCTCGAAAAGGATCAAAACCCCGATGGATTACAAAATTTCACGAGAAGCTACTCAAGTCAGAAAATAACGTCGTGAGCAGCTTCAGCAGTTTTGTTACCAATGTTAAAGTGCCGGTTTTACCCAGTGCTTAACAATAAGATGACTGATTTCGCTATCTGCAGTGCCATACTTTCACTATGACCTGTACAACGAACTGCTCAAGAAATTTTTGTGGCTTTAAACTTTTTATCGTCAGTTGTCAAAGGTATTCATACATACTTGACAGAGACACTGACAAAGATACGCCCAAAATCATTAGTAAATTACTTGTATTTTTTTTTAAATTGGGAGGATTGCACCCATTCAGTGCAGGATACTTTTCTGGTGGCTGCGTCGTTTTCCACCGGAGAGCCGTAATACCTTAAGAATTTGTCCTTATCCCCACCCCACAAGAAAAGCCCACAACAGAAGTTAATTTTTTTCGTGAATCAAGTCAGGGTGTAGTCCCCTATAGCTCTCGGCTTGCACACATTTTATTGTATCTCTGCCGGTGAATGAACGTTTAAACTTGCTTGTAGCTGGTGATTTCAGCCTTAACAAAATGTTTATTGCTAGGAATTCAGTGCAGTATTTTGACCTATAATTAGAGTAATTTTGCGTTACACTTTGCCTTCACTGAGAGAACCTGTCCTTAAATTAAACGATATCTTGGGTTGAAAAAGGATGTATGGATTATGTTGTTGTTTCAAGAGAATAAGACAAATTAAAACACAGGAAATGATATGAGCTGAATGAATCGGACCATTTCTGTATTCAGCTGAGGGAACTGTTTACATGTTACCGATGAACTATAGTTTTGTAAATTGTAAGACTTGCGTATTGCCAATGACCGGATTGGGCAGAATTTAAATACCAGACAGCTAACGTTTGGTTTTCAAAGTTCTATTGGTAATGCAGTTTGTTCCTTTGAGCTCTTCGTTCGTATAAAGGGTTTCACTATCCGACTATGGACACTGCTGATATGTTTCTTTCTTATAATAACAGTTACATACATGTAATTTTTCAAGTAAAAGATAATTGTAATCAAGAGTGATACCGTTACAAATGTTGATAAGTCGGAAGGCGATAGCAGACAAATTCGCAGGTTTGATTATAAAAAGAGCAATATACTGGTATTAGTCCTAGTAAGACTTTAACTCACTGCATGTTAGGCTGACTGGTGTGAGTGATGTCTCACAAGTGGATATGGACTGCATAACTAAATGGTTGTAAGCGTTTCTAATAAAGTAGGTTTGGTACTTAATGGTTGTAAACGTTTCTAACAAAGTAGGTATGGTACTAAATGGTTGCAAACGTTTCTAGTAAAGTACGTATGGTACTAAATGGTTGCAAACGTTCCTAATAAAGTAGGTATGGTACTAAATGGTTGCAAACGTTCCTAATAAGCTAGGTATGGTACTAAATGGTTGTAAACGATCCTAATAAAGTAGGTATAGTGCTAAATGGTTGTAAACGTTCCTAATAAAGTAAGTATGGTACTTACTGGTTGTAAACGTTCTAATAGAATAGGTATGGTACTAAATGGTTGTAAACGTTCCTAATAAAGTAGGTATGGTACTAAATGGTTGCCAACGTTCCTAATAAAATAGGTATGGTACTAAATGGTTGTCAGTACTTGTCTGGCTGCGGGCTTGGTGCGGTCACAGGGGACGCCGACACAGCAGGAAGCACCATTCAAGCTTATTCGGGGCTGAAGGATACTCAGAATTTATCGCGTAACGACTTTAATTTAGAAATTATCCCATTATTGCGCAGTTTTTGTATTTTCAAATCATCGTCGGTGGCAATATCGGTGGGGCAAAATATCGTCACTAATTTCGATTTTAAGACCTTTAACCCTCTGTAAAATTTTTCTGTCGAAACTTATGTGAGTCCAATTGTGGAAAAATAATGAGGTCTACACAGCAGCACGCTTTCATGTAATTCCTGGAATGAAATGCATATTGATGAGATAGAATCATAGGCTAATTTATGTTGGCTAAGCATGTTTTGGCACCTACCACTCTAGAAACAATATGAAATATCTTTAGGTTCCACGATGGCGTGCAACATGCATCAGAGAGAAGGTTCATGCGTGCGTGCGAGTTACTCGCATCAGGGAATTGCAACGGAACCCTGCTCGCATAAGTGTCCTAAGTCTGTTGTAGTGGATCCGACGACCTACCGGGGAAGAGTTTGGAAAAAGAAATCTAGAGTCTATTTATGCGATTTCCTATGTTCCGAAGGCCTTGAAAACATAACTAGGAATTGGAATTTTTGGCAGTTCCAAATTTCTTTTTTATTTAGGGTTTCGGAATATCAGTCTTCTGGGAATACAACCCCCTTCCCGCAGGTTACGGTCCTGTTCAAGTTTACAATGATGCTATTAAGGGGCGTGAACTTAATTCGGGGCAGTAAAGTCGCATGAAAACGGCGTACGTGACGCTACCGATTAACTGTTGTCAATATCATTTAATGTCCATTGTCAAAGTCCAATCTTACAAAAAAAAACGTGTGTCAATTAGTTCCAAATCTTCAGGTGTTTACATGTTTCTGCCATGTTTAATCACAGGTTTTTGCGGGAAAACCTGTGTTTGCCCTTGACATTGATGCAGGTGGGCCAGTTGCCACACTTTGCCACAGGTTTGACGCAGGTTTGCCACAGGTTTTCACAGGTTTTACATGCAAAAGGTGTGGCAATTAAAACCAATGTTAACAAAGAATTCTGAGACAAAACCTGTGGCTTGAAATTAAAAGGCAGGTAAGGTGTGTCAACCTGTGTCGAACCTGTGTCCAGAAGGTTCCAAAAACGAAGGTTTTCCACCCAGGAACACGCGTGATTTCTTTTATTTTTCACGTGTGATCACGTGTGGTTACAGACACAGGTTTGCACACGTTTCTTTGTAAGGGTAGGTGCAAAGTGAGTTTACTAATTGGGGACCCTCGAAAGTTTGGATCCGCGATCGGGCCGTTCCCATACTCAACATCTAATATCACTGCATTCATATTGTAATGTCGCACTCAGTACTGATGGCGTGGATCTTCTTCCTTCCAAACGTAGAGAGGAGCGAGAGCGGGGATGGAACTTGAACTGTTCAATAAAATGCTACTGGACCCCCAAAAGTAGAGATAACAGTCGAAAAATATTGACGATATTTGTTTCACGTATCACTCTTCACTCTTTCCTCTTTCCTTTTTGTGTTTTTTATGTTTTGTTTCTTAAGATAGGGACCAGGCTCGAAAAGTTCTTCCTTATTTCTGGTTCCTCTTCAAACCATATAACTACTGCACTATTATCTCTACATTATTGTTCTATTAAGATATGAATTCCCAGCCATTCCTCTTTGTGTTATTTATCATTAATTTCTTGTATTGTGTTTGCAATGTTATGTATTGTAAATCATGTCATATTGAAATGTTTCGTAGAAAATAAACTTCATACTTCAAAAGAATTGACACACACAAGTTGTGAAGTTTCTACAGCTAATATTCAGGAAATATTTTACATTACAATACATTATTTTCATAAAACAAAAAAAAAAAGTAAGTTTAAATCTCCATTCTAAAATAACTGGTCACCTATACTGCGTAAAAGATGATTCACTGTGTAAGAAGTGCCGCATTGGGTAAGGTCTGACGCACTCCCTAAAAGGTGTCGCACTGCGTCGAGGTTTCTGCAATGCAGGAGGTTTGACGCACTACGTTAAGGGTGCGCACTCACAATCAATATTACACAAATTGACTTTCCGAAACCACTACCTAAACCAATTAGCAGCGACGGAGCTTATCCTCTTACATGTTACCGCAAGACCAGGCGCGGCGGAACGGAAAAAAATATTGGAGGGGGGCTGAGTGCTAGGAAGACTATCTAAGCGGAGCGTCACCATCGGTTGGCGCGTAGCGTACAAGGAAATTTTTGGCTTTACAAACCCTCCAGATGGCCGGAAACGGCACTTCCCGCGTGTTTTAAGCTGTATGTAACCAGCCTAATATGGATCTCATGTCTGCAATTTCTCAAATAATGAAAAAAATCAATCTACGAAAAATGGTAATATATGTTTCTAAGCGAAGCGCCACCATTAGTTGGCGCGAAGCATACGAGAAAATTTTTGGTTTAACAAACTCCTCAGATGGCCGGAAACAGCACTTCCCGAGTGTTCGAAGCTACATGTACCCATCCTTGAAATATGGATCTCATTTCTCCACTTGGCAAATATTGGGGGGGGCTTAACATACCTTTAGCCCCCTCATTTTTTCATTGGGGGCTCAGCCCCCGAAGCCCCCCTCCCGTTGCGCCGCCACTGGGCAAGACATCTCACTCTCTAGTCCCCCTGCTTCCACGTATAGCTTTGTAAACCCCGGAAGATACAAAACCACTTGTAAATAGCACAAACACTCCCCCATGATGACGAAAATGTGAAGTCTGGCCAATCGTAATGTGCGATCTCTGGTCTGAGCGACTGCCAGACGGGTACATTTATCATTGGCTTAAAAGAATAGTCCAGACCCAAATGTATGTTTGATATGTTAAAGAAGAACATATCTAAGCATTCTGTGAAATTTTCGTTTATTTCCTATGTTCTGTTCTCGAGATATTAGCAATTGAAGTTGACACATTTTCTACCAAAAGTGAACTTGTGGCAAGCAAGTGTGATGTCATGGCTTCACATTGAGGACCAATGTTTTGTATTTCTTTATTTTTCAACTTATTGCTTTGACCTTGGATTGATTAGGGTTGCTGTCTTGCCCCTAAGGCATGTCAAGTTTTAAAAATTCCACTATTCAGGATGCATCAATGGTATGAATATTTTAGAGTTTCGTTATACAAAATTGGTAGTAAATTTTAAAGAAAAAGAAAAGATTGTCCTTCAACGTGAAGCCAGGACATCACACCTGCTTGCTTCTTGTTCACTTTTGGTAGAAAATTTGTCAGCTTCTAGCTGACAAATTTTTTTCAGCTTTCTAGTGAAACATTACATATAAAAGCATTTCTAACAGCCCGACTTCTCTCACTAAGATAATCTAAAAACCCTGCACTAATTTGACCTTTGACCAGGGTCCTGGTTTTGATTACATAATCGTTTACTTCCTAGGGTATACATGTCACATGTCTGGTCTCAGTCGTAAAATGATCTTAAATACAACCAATCTCTGGCTACTACTTAGGCAAATAAAGTAGCCTCTCCACTGCAAGAGTTGTGTAAACAGATTCTATTTAAACAAAGCAAACTTTGAAAACTCCTCGAAATCACATTTTGTTACAATATTAACAGATACTGGGACTAGCATTTATGCGAAGCCACTGTAGAGCTGTTTCTATACTATAGTCCCCAACCTTGCCGACAACCTATAAACTGGATTGTAAATAATGTCGTTAAGGAAAGTTGTTACTCAACCCCTTCCGTAAGTTACATTTTAAAAACTACCTAACAAATATCCTGTCTTCTCTGATCTCTCATTTTCATTTCTTTAGTTCTTTTCTTTTGCCCCTTTCAATTAAGTTCATTGCGAAGGGGGGGGGGCAGCTTCAGACCCGCAGAAGTCGGCACCTCTGACCCAACCTCACCTTATGGATATCAACGTTATCCACCACACCGCCTCCCTATGTCATCGACACGGTAGACGGACCAGTTATTCGCAACTATTGCATACTTCGACGGAAATGTCATATGTTCTGACTGCGTAGCAAGCAACAGAACATTCAGTGTTCTGTGCATACATCTAACCTGGAAGAAAACACTTCGGGCAAAAACTTGATGGATAGAAAGCAAGTTTTTCCAGGGAGGGAAAGAAAGGAGAACAACAAATCAACTCCCCATCGTCAGCTTAGACGAAATTATGTACATTTGTAGTACTATCTGCGACTCGTATAAATGAACAAACGAACGGACGGACGAACAGAAGGACGAACGGAAGAATAACGAACGAATGAATGGAGGAGTCAAATTGAAATCTTTGAAGAACATCGAAAGAGCCGTTCGGAACTACTACAGCCAGATTAATCTGCTAGTAATATGCTTGTTACAACTAAAGAATCACATGGTATATTCATCTTTAATTGTCCATATGATTAATCATCAAAATAGAATTAGTATAGATTTAGTATAGAATTAGAACAGAATTAATCCTGACATAACTATTTGTTTTTTAATAGAATAATGAAATGTGCTCCCGTTCATCTTAGCATAGCACGGGGATAGTTGCTCGTGATTTGCCACTACCCATGGTTGGAGCCAATCACTTTTCCTTAATTTTGTGTTGTAGTGAGCATAATGTCACAAAGTGTTAAATGGCACTATGTCAGGCTCCAAGATACTCACATTAGAACAAGGTTTATGATTGATGGCACATTTGTGTGGGACCAAATTAACTACAGCAGTGAAAATGGGGGCGTAATCAAGCTTTTCTTGGAGCATTGTCCTGGACTCAAGTGCAATTTTTCCCCACCGGGTTATGGGTAAATGATGGCAATGGACCGATTAACTTCTTGGAAATTGTCTAAGCCCCTTACTCCCGCATTGCCAGTTTCTCTACGCTTTTTTGGTAATTTTGACGCCGGATTATGAAAGATCATGCCAAATATCCCTGAGAAACCTAACCTAAAACATACCCGTAACCACTATTTTGAAACAAATTTTCAAAATTTTTGAAAATTCGATTTGCCCATAACCGGGGTGGGAAAAAAATTAGGCGTCCTGCGCGATAACTCCAGGCTGATTACCAGTTAACTGACAATTATGGAGTACTGCAAATCACCTGTCAAAAGTTTACATCAGTGTGCTATTTTGTCTTTCACTCGAAAATGGACGACCGTATGCACAGTACTTTCAACAGCCTCTACTGAATACATATCCCGCAAACGTCAATGTTACATTTCAATGATAATTACAAAACGATATGTAACCAGCTGGTGCTGATTTCAAGGTTTCCTTTACATTCTTACTATACTTTCAAATTTAACTTTGTGTCTTTGTATCTTGTAAATAGTAGGTAGATAGTATCACAGTACATTGTAGGTACAGTGCACTGTATATGTAGTGGGTCCAAAAGTTTTATCTGGCTCTGTTCACCCAAGCATGAAAATGAACCACTTTAAGAGCCATTGCCTCCACAATGTAGTGGGCACTTTGTTCAGTGTGTATGGTGACCACAATTGCTGCATAATGAGCTGGTCACCAAGTTCAAGGAGATAAGAAGGAACAAGTGGGTACCAACATGGGCGTTTAATAATAAGCAGAGAAGGGAATTATGGGATGGGTAAGGAAGAAGTTCAGAAATAGGAGGAACAAGTGGGTAGCAACAAGGGCTTTTAATAATATACAGAGAAGGGAATTATGGGATGGGTAAGGAAGAAGTAAAGAAATTACTATGGGATAGCCTGGGTTGAGGTTAAAGGAACTGGGGAGAGGGAAGAGGAAGCTGCGGAGGAAGCATGTGTTGAGGGCGTCGGAGAAGAGGCAGAAGGAGTTGGTTGGGAGTTAAGGAGAGAGAGAGTGTGTTGTGAGAGGAGAATAGGGAAAGTTACTCTAAATTGAAAGAAAAATTACTATATTTTTGGCTCCGTCCTTTAGCCAGCCTGATTGAAAGAACTTTGTATAACTGTTTAATTGTTACTGGAGGAACTCTTACAACTTTCACTAAATCGAGGAAGAGCCAGAACTTTGTCATTCAAACTTGTATTTCAACCGTGTACTGTGAACCAAGTAAAAGATACAACTTAGTCATCCAAACTTGCATTACAACTATCTATACCGTAAACCTGATTATAAGCCCGCCATTTTGAAGGAACTTCTAATTTAAAACTTAGTTTTATAACGGTCTGATGCGAATCTGGTCAGAGAAGGTGCATTGGATTTTCATCTCGGTCCTTCAACCATGCTGAAGTAACTTTTACAACTTTTTAACAAACCAGAAGGAGGAGAGGTGACCGTGGAAATTAGCGGACCGCCCGTTGACGTCCTGGCGGCTGTTTGGAAGCTCGAAGTTTATATTCCTGGCTGTGTGTCTACTACTCCGAGGGAAATCTTGGAGAAGTAACAATTAAGTTAGAATGTTTATAGTTAATCTGTGGCGGCCACCATATCGTCTTGTAATTATGTGTTAACTTTTGTGAGGGATGTGAATGTATACTCTGCAGAGTTAAGGACAGCAACATCTTTCATGTAGGTTCGGTTTTGTTTTATTTAACGTGGCAAACGTCTAATACAGTGTTCTTTATTGTAAAACCTCGATATGTTATTTTGTATTTTGTGCTGGCATGAGTGTCTGAGATCCTGGTTAAATTTATCCCCACGATTACAATTATAATCGAAAGTCACAAAAGGTGACTTCATATGTGTTACTCTACCCTAAACAAATTAGTAAAGCGGCTAAACGTTCTAGAGCTGACAAATTCATCCAGCTAGAGCCGGCTTCATTGGCGCCCGATATGGAATCTGAGGCGCATTAGATCATTTTGTTTTCAGGACATTAACAGGTAACACACAACTGTGTCATCAAGGAATTAATTTACATAATGCTTATTATTGAATATTGAGAGGGTATCATGGCTTGCCCTGACAGATCATTAAATATCACGGGGCTTCCCCCAACCACAATTTTGGCTGAATTAAAGAAACATTTTGAGAGAGTAGGGGATGTAGTTTCTCTGAGTTAAGTAGGGAAGGCCCAGAAATAATTTGTGAGTACTTATAGCCCTCCGCCGCCAAGGAAGCTGCAAAGATTTTAAACGACACAGAATACAAGCAAACCAGAAACACTGTTAAGCATGAGAGAGGTTCGCCTCAGGGCACGTCCGACAAAAGTAAGACTTAAAATGCCATGGAGGATGCCATGGAGATGCTGCGTTCACAAGAGTTCATCATACAGAGACCAATTAGTACTGGGAGCATAGACACTGTATCCCCTTTCCCCCACCAGCCAGCTCCTGCAACTTATGTGCTACCCCCACGCATTTCTCCTTTTTCTGGAGACAAGGTACCAAAGGTCGGTGAAGCTTCATTTGAATCTTGAGGTGAAGTGCCTGAGGAGAGGAGGCTTTAGCGAAACTACCCTAGCACCCATTGTCCGCCGTTCACTGAGTGGTGAGGCAGCTCAGCTAACAATGCATTTGGGATTGGGGACTTCAATTGAGGGGATACTGAAGAAATAAGAAGGACGGTATGGCACTGTTGAGTCCGGTGCAAGTTTACTGCAGCTATTTTATAACACACAGCAGTTAGCCCATGAAAATGTAGCAGAGTCTGACAATCGTTTAGAGGTGTCGATTCGGAAGGCCCAGGAGGGGAGTGGGAATACTTCAGGCAGCCGTTGATGAAGCCCTGCGAATGGTTTTCTGGATGGGCGTGCAGAATGACAAGGTCAAAGTTGCAAGAAGACATCAGAAGGATTAAGTTGCTGACATTGATGCACTAGTACGCATGGTGCGTATTGCTGAGCAAGAGGACTCTGAGCATGCAAAGCAGACAGCAAAGGTGGCAAGAGTTTCTCAGCAAGCAGCTGTTGAGGTGCCTTCTGCTCTTGATGAAGTAGAAAGATTAAAATTACAGGTGGCAGAACTCTCGACACAACTAGAATGTTACCGTTGCCTTAAGTATGGCCACATAGCTTGGGCATGCAAGAGCGATATCACTTGCCTTCGCTGTGGAAAGTCAGGTCACATAGCCTCCCGGTGTAATGAACAGTTAAACCAGAATGGCCCCCTAACAGAAGGAGGGAGATAGGTGGCCACAATGTTATTTATCCTCCAGGTACTCATAGCCCAAGGTCTGCATTGCCACGCATCATTGGAGAGGCAAGTAAAGGATTTATGACTGTAAATGGCACTTTCGGTCGGGGTCTCACAGATACAGGATCCCAGGTAACAACCATTACATTCCACTTTTATCAAAGACACCTTAACAAAATACAGCTGCAGGAAATTGAACATTTGCTTCATATCAAAGGTGCCGGGGGTCATACTATCCCAGTTTTAGGCTTGGTGTAAGTTGACATTAGAATTTCAAGTGCTGGCCAGGACCATAATTCGATCTTAGCTCTTGTAGTGCCAGACACTGATTATAATCTGAAAGTGCCTACTCTCATTGGGATAAATATGCTAATGCAGTGCAGAGATAGACTGTCTACAAAGTATGGGGATGGTTATCTGAAGTAGATAGAGGTAAATTCAGCCTGGGTTGCTGCTTTCACACACTTGGAAGACAGTCCCCCAAAAGTGGCAATCCGAAACAGTAAAGTCAGTTAATAAACATGGAATTCCTATTGAGCCCCATGGGTCAGCTATCATACCGGGATGTGCAGGAGGGAAGGGAAGAATAACAAATTGCCGTGCAATCACCGACAAAGCAGAGAATTCCGATTTGCCCGATGTTGTAGAAGTCACAATGATGTAGTTTCTCTAAGCCAAGACAGTTATGTTGCAGTTCAGCTGATCAACCACACAGATCAACCCTTCATTGTTCAACCAGGGGTGACTTTGTGACAGCTACATGAGGTTATGCCGATATCAGAGCCAAAGGGAGTGCATAGCAAATCCCATCTGTGTAGGTGTGACTCTAACTAAGAAAGGCACAAAGGCCTTTCGGCAAGGGGAATTCCCACTTACACTGTAGGAGAAGGTGTTGGCGCCGACATGACTGGAATCCCATAGTAACGTATTTGCCAAGACAAACTTAGAACTCGGTTGTGCCGCTGAGGTTCAACATCAAATTCCACTAAGTGACAATATTCAAAGAACGACAAAGGTGGATTCCACCAGCTGAATACGAGGAGGTTAGGCAGCATCTTCATGAAATGCTAGATGGGGGAATCATTAGAACGTCTTATAGCCCCTACGCGTCCCAAGTTGTTCTCGTCAGAAAGAAGGATGGTAGTCTCCGTCTATGCGTGGATTACCGTAAACTTAATGCCAAGACAATAAAAGATTCGTACAGTATGCCCTTCCTCGCATAGAAGAAACCCTTGATGCTCTCACAGGTGCCCGCTGGTTTTCCTCACTCGACCTGAAAATAGGGTACTGACAGATGGAAATTGCTGAGGAAGATCAACATAACATGGCATTCACAACTCCGCTTGGTTTCTATGAGTTAAATCGCATGCCGTTTGGATTAACCAATGATCCCGCTAACTTTCAGAGGTTGATGGAGGGGTGTATGAGTGACCTCAATCTTAAAATATGTTTTGTCTTCCTTGACAACATCGTCGTTTTCTCGTCAACATTTGAGGAGCATCTGGAGAGACTAGGAGCGGTATTCACCAGGCTTAGTCAAATCAACCTAAAACTGAAGCCTTCTAAGTGTGAACTGTTTCAGAAGCAAGTAAAGTATCTTGGGCATATCATCAGTGAGAAGGGAGTGGTGACAGACCCCAGTAAAGTAGAAGATTTGCAGAATTGGCCAAAACCAATAGACCAATCAAAAGTGAGATCCTTCCCAGGCTTTGCGGGGTATTATCGCAGATTTGTAAAGGACTATGCTAAAATTGCAGCCCCACTGCATGCCTTGACCAATAGTCCCTGTGACAAAAGGAAGGGAAAGAATCAAAAGAAAAGAGGGGATCTGAAACCCACTTGAAGGTGGACTGCAGAATGTCAGCAGACATTTGAAACTATCAAGCAGAAATTGAGGTCACCCCCTATTTTAACATACGGAGACTTCAGCAAGCCATTTTTGCTTAACACTGATGCGTCGGGGACAAGGCTTGGTGCTGCAATTTGTCAAGTCCATGGAGGCAGAGAACTAGTCTTTGCGTTTGCTAGTCGTAGATTGAGAGCAAGTGAGAAGAACTACCCTGCACACAAATTGGAGTTTCTCGCACTCAAATGGGCTGTCACCGACAAATTCCATGAATACCTTTATGGCAACAAGTTCATCGTGCGAACCGATAACAATCGCCTAACGTATGTTAGAAGAAGCCGTATGTTAGAAGCCTACAACTATGAGTTGCAGTATCGCCCAGAAAAAAGAAATGCTGATGCAGATGGGATCTCCAGAATACCTGGTGAAGTAGATTCAGTTGTGTACTTGAAATCTGATGTCATCTCTGCACTTTGCCAATATCAAATGTACCAGGCCCACCTTTCACTGTCCTACTTTACCCGTCCATTGAGACGATGGAACAGAACCAAGAGGTGGCAATCAATTCCGTTGGAGTATCTCAGAATGACAAAGAAGACACTTTGGGAGGGATGTCAGATTTAGGATGGCAAAACAACCAGCAGAATGAACCGGCGATCAGTCGAGTAATCCATATTATTAAGAACAATATACACTTGAATCAACGCCTAATGCACCATGAGAATGATGAAGTACGGCGACTGCTGTTGGAAAGAACGCGATTGCATCTACGGGAAGGAGTATTACACAGACGTACAGGAGAAAAAGACAACTGGTTACATGGCAGTTAGTTCTCCCTGCTCTTGGGAGAATGCATTGAGAGGACTACACGATGACATAGAGCATTTTGGGATAGATAGGACATTGAGTTTGCTGCGAGAACGAGTTTACTGGCCTCGAATGCAGAAGTCTGTGGAGGACCACATTAAGTTATGCGAACGATGTGTTAAGAGAAAAACTCTCCCAGGAGCAGCTGGTAACGCACCATTGCAACATATTACATCAACATGTCCCATAGATTTGCTGTGCATTGACTTTCCGTCACTGGAGACGTCTAAAGGAGGCTATGAAGATATATTAGTCGTCAACGATCATTTCACCAGATATGCCCAGGCATTCCCAACGAAGAACCAAACTGCCCTCACTACTGCTAGAGTCCTGGTTGACCAGTACATTGTACACTATGGTTTCCCTGCAAGAATTCACTCGGACCAAGTTCGTAAGTTTGGATCAGAGCTGATGAAACAACATTTCAAAATGGCTGGGATCACCAAAACGCACACAACTCCTTACCAACCGATGGAAAATGGCCAATGGGAGCGGTTTAACCGCACTCTGTTAAATATGATTGGAACTCTCCCAGTAGATAAGAAAGCTGATTGGAAGACTTATCTTGCTCCACTGGTACACGCATACAATGCCACAAAGAATGATGCCACAGGTTTTTTCTCCATACTTTTTACTATTTGGCCGAAAATCTCGTTTACCTATTGATGTATTCTTGGGAATCCCACCAGAAAAAGAAAGTAGTCGATCACATCACCAATTTGCGAATAATTTGCGGGAAAAGCCGAGTCAAGCGTACCATCTAGCATCAGACAAATGAGGATGCTTATAAGAAGAAGGCAGTAGGATATTTTCTTCAGCCGGGGGAAAGAGCTCTCATCCGAAATATAAGTTTCCCCGGCAAAACATAAGATTGCAGACAGATGGGAAGAGCAGGTCTACAAGGGTACGAATGGTGGGTGATCTACCAGTCTGTGATGTTCGTTCTGATGACCAGAGAAGAGTGGAGCGAACTCTTCACAGGAATCTATTGCTTCCATGCCCTCAATTGGCAAAACAACACCAGGAGTCTGATGAAACTAGCCTTACTAGTGATGACAGTAGACCAATCCCGGCTCCTACAAAGACAGTCACCCCAAGGAGACGAAACAGATAAAGGGCAGCCACTCTCCAACCTGGCGATAGTGTGATAACTGATCAAGAAGAGACTGAAATGCGTTCAGATGAGGATGACGTGTGTAGCAATGGTTGGATAATTCAAAGCCCCCCCCCCCAATGCAGTACAAAAGTCAAAGCTGTTTCCCCAAGGACCAGTGGAAGAACAACTGGAACAGGTAGAGGATAATAGAGAAGAACAACCCGAGCAGGTAGAAGAAGAGACAATTGAAAACACAGACCTACTAGACCCACAAAATGTAACAGCTGGCACAGAACAAGACCTAATACCCCCAGTACCAGTTCCACGTAGGTCCATGAGGGAAAGATGTCAGCCAGACCGGTATGGTGTGCCAATAAGTTCTCACATAATTGGTGATGGGTCTCTTCCCAGGGACTTACTTGATAAAGTCAATCTGCTCAAAGACTTGCAATTCTGACTAGCAATGAGCGGGCTGCCTTTTCAAAAGCCATGATATCCCTGATATTGGTTAGATGTTATTTGCTTAAGTTAGCTAGGGTGTTGATTGTTACAAGTACCTTTTTTGTTGTAAATATTTCAGTAAAAGTCCTCCTATTGTATTTCTAATGGCTCATGGGTTTTGGTCAAGTATTCTTATGTAGTAGTAATTGATTTTTAACAAACCATGGGCCATTGTGTGTGCATGGTATGGTTGCCTTTTGTATTATGGTGATTAATTTATGCATAGATTATTTCAATAAGGCGTGTTTTCACGGAATGCATATATGCTCATGTACACTTTGTGGCACTTTGTACAGTGGGTATGGTGACCACAATTGCTGCATAATGAGCTGATCACCAAGTTCAAGGTGGCAAAAATGCACCTGAACAACAATGAAATAGAAGTAGAGAAAGCACACATTAAAAAAAGGCACGGACGAACCGGTTGTAAAAATATAACAGGGTGGATAAACAGCGATATGAGGGAAACTGGTAAAAAGTAAGTTCCAAAGGAGGCAAGTTTAAAAAGGTCCATCCATGATAAACAGGTTTTCGGCAGTCATACGATCACGGTCGGAACCTTTACTCATTATGGCTGCGGTAACGGCCAGCCCCTTTATCGAACACCTTGATGGGGGATTGAAATGTGTCGCTACCGGATAATCTTGAAGGTTTTGTTTGATGGACTTGAGGCATTTGAGATTTGAACCAGCTGGAGACGAGGAAGTTGGTTGCGCTCAGTACCATATTACTATTACAATAATCAAGACATTAGGTTACAAATTCATAAATCAACCTTTGAGTGCTAGTGTTGTCTAAAAGCTTACTTGTTCTGCCGATACAAAGAATAAGATGAACACTGGAACTGAGTTCGTCAAAGCACACGCCTAAGTTCCGGCCGGGTTTTACAGGTTTTACATGAGTAATGCCTACCGTAAAATTTTAAAAACTTTCGTTTGATACTTTCTCAAATTTTAGTACAAGTGAACTACTTTTGTCTAACTATTATTATTACCAACCAACCAGGGGAATTGATCCATCTCCAAAGATGGGGGGACTTTTCACCTTTTGCGAATCGCCGTCCTGGGGGAGGGGTCTAAGGTTCCCCTCCCCTTTGGAAAATTTTTGCTCACGTAAGGGGAGCTAGATGCAAAATGGTACTACATTTGGTGCTAAATTTGAATTGAATATATCACCAAGAATTTCTACTTTTTAGGAAGTTTTTTTTTTCCATTTTTCCCCCTTTGTGAATTTTTTACTCAGTCCTCGGGATAAATTAGAAATACACTGCGTGAAGTAAGTTAACAGTAAATTGTTAGACAACATGTACCATTAGTATGATTAGTCATATCCAATGAAATTTGGATATCATTAGGACTGTTCATGTCAGAGCTTTTTCAAAAGTCTGATAGCAGTGATACTGGTAGCAATCTTCATTACACCGCTGTGATACATCTTGTCCCTGCCGTTGTCAAACATATTTCGTTGCATGGTAGCCAACTCTCAACAAACCTTTCCAATATTTCCTTTAACTTTACTAGCATTAGTAAGCTTTAGTAGTTTTAGGAAATAGTGTGAGTGGAATTTTGTGACACAGAACAGACGGCAAACTACGAGGGCATCACGGCCATTTTTGACGTCGGTGGTAACAATTTTTGAAGGGCTTTACGACGCTGTCGCTTATTTCGAGCAATGATTAAAGACCGCAAACATAGAAGTGGGGGACACTCCCTCCCCCTTTCGAAAAAAAGGAAATTGGAAGGTTCTATATGGCAAATGGTGCCATATTTGAGCACAGTTTAGCTCCTAAAATGTAGTGTCAATTTGGAATCTATGTTATATTATTTATACCTTTTACGTAAAAAGTTGAGACGCTGTCATTGTCGTGTCTCAGTCCAAAATCAGTGATTGTTTTGGTTGATGTTCGATAAGTACCGTCAAAATGTACGATCATGAAAAATTTTGATGTCAGTGTTCAACCTAATAAATACCACGTTATTTTTTCATATGCGCTTCTTAGATACTTCGTTCATCGAAAAACAGTCGTATATGCCATCAAAATGTGCTTGAAAATATTGATAGGCGAGATCATTTAGCATTTAGCTACAAGCTGTCACGGGGTGCACAGAAATGTCACAACCCATTCCCTTTTCGCTTCTCGTACTACCCCACCCCCATGATCCAAGTTCATGCAATCAATATACAGATGCGAATACAACAATGCATCTTTCAGGTGCGAAAAGTCAATCAGAGCAGGGAGCTGAAAGATTGACTGCCATGCCAGAGGGAATTTTACACGACAAATTAAGTTGCGTTCCATCAGCGAAAAGCGTAAAATCTAGATTATTTGCTGCCAGAATATCTTCTTCGAACAAGATGCGTACAAGTTATTTAACACATTACTGGTATACGCAAATAACGTAAACATCTTCTGGAGCTGACTTTAGCAACTTTTTGAAATATAAGAATTAGGAATATACTGAATTTACTAAAAAACCTATTCTATGTGAGCATTGATAGACCCTATTGGAGTCACAAAGAAAGTACCCGGTACTTTTGGTGGCATTACATTACATTAAGCATTTGAATCAATCAACTAAGGTAATACGTCCTGAAAGGGTGTAGTTGTAGCGAAAAACCTCTTGACACGAAATACTTACTTATGGGTTTAAGCATAACTGCGAGCATACATAGAAATGTTATCATATCTCTAAATAAGATTGGTGACTGCAATGCGGCATTCCTTCAAAGAGTAGCTTCACTCTGGTTGGCCTGATGGTTACTTGAGTAGTCAGTCGTGTTTCCAATAAGGCTAACGAAGTACAGAGGGAATGTAGCCTTCAGCAGTTTTAAACAGGTGCACGCTATTGTTGCTTTGTCTCGGAGCTATACAAGACAAGTGGTTTTTGTTTAAAATGGGAAAGTGCCGGATAATTTAATACTTCCTGGGAGGAGATTGTAGGGTCTTTAAGCAGTACAGTTTCCTTTCCAGGAGTATAGGATGATACTTCAAGTGTTTCATAAAGTACCACCTTTAGAAGCATTGTATTGTACCTGTTTAAGTCCTTTATAAGATACTAGTTAAAAGTCAACCGCGTCTTTGGTAAAGCCGGCTGCCCACTTAGCGAACAACGGCTTGCGAGCTCTTGCGATTCCTTGCGAGATGTTGCTACCGCCTTTTCTTGGGAGCTCTTGCGATCATCTGCGCTTGCGACCGGTTGCGAGCTAATTGCTCTCACACCTAGCGACTTCTTGCGACCATATAGGTGCTGTCATGCTAATTTTTGTCTGAATTTTTTATTATTTGTATATAAACCTACATCCTAGTGCGAAGTGCAAAATGACTGGCACTTCATTAGAACAGATTTCCGCGCAAGATACACATTAATGTATTTTAGCAGCAGCTACTATTGGTATATATTGAGACGCAGTGGAAGGAGGATGAATATGGCCCGCCGTTTTCTGGGTTCTTCCTTCGCTCCTGCGGTGGGAAATACACGGCCTCTCTGATCAGTGGCGTAGCTAGAGGGAGTCAAGGGGTAGCACGTGGAGTGTATAGAGAATCGGACAACTTCCTGAAACGGACAAAGAGATACCCAATTAAATTCACCAATTTGAACCCCCTCAGCATCACTGTAAACAGTTATGCTGAAAAAGTAAATTTCAGTCCCCTGAAAATTTCGAAGTTGTTTCACCGGGATTTGATCCGGGGACCTCTAGTGTGCAAGGCAGTACACTCAATCACCAAGCCAACTCCACCCTCAAATTTATAGATTGTGATTTCTTTTCAGTCCATTTCGACCGTTTTCTCTCTTTTTATCCTGTTCTGTACTGACTACATGTCACGGAAATTTCGGGTACTTCAGTGCACACTTCCAAGGCAGTATATTTTGAAAGGTGTGGAATGATATATACCACGACGTCACGCGAATATTAAGACTGGGCAGATTCCACTGAAGGTGAATTAACTTTCAAATAACCATGAATTTGATGCCTCCTTCGTGGCATACTTCAATTATATGTCAAACGGGGAGTTTTGAGTTTCGACTGGATCGAGAACTGCAGCGGAAGATTCTGCAATGAAGACCCGAAATTTTTCACTTTTCCTTCAAAAACCCCAAATTTTTCAAATTTACTTCAAGAACAGCCTCAAGTTTTCAAATTTTTACCAAAATAGGTCAAAAGTTTTCGGAGCGCTGAGCGCAGGGAAAAAGTTTCTCTTCTTTTTGGCAACTCATCGCCTTTGTCGGAGCATGGGATTGTTGGCCCCCTTCGGTGAGCTTGCTCCCATCGGTCAAACCCTGGTTATTTTTACAATGCATGGTACGGTGTAGATATGCTTAAAGCCTACACAACCAATATAAATTTATTTTACGATATTATAATTATAATTGGTGGGGGCGCGATTTTCTACTCTTGCACCTGGGCGCCAAAGCCTCTAGCTACGCCACTGACTATGATACCCCTATGCA
>WURT03303599.1:5358-24839 GCA_009936505.3 Holothuria glaberrima
ATAATTGATTTAAATCATTTATTACAAATTCGTGACCAGACACTTTTTACCATTATGTATACAAATCATATGTAACCCCTGTCCACAAATTACTACAATTTCTCACATTTTCGGTATCTAAAGGAGGTGATACATGAGTAATGAGGCTAATTAGAAACATTGTCATGCAATGATTTCCTCCAAACTCGTCACAAAATAATCGATATCAACTCAGTGATCCCATATTCTTCTGTGCATCTATAAGTGTATATATGACAGAGAGCTATGCCGCCGTATTGAAAGCAGTGTATCACTGCCAAAGTACATTCCTTGGCATGTAGATTAGGGTACATGTCCAACAATCATAGGCGTACGATGCGGTTCCCCCCCCCCCCCCCCCCCCAAAAAAAAGGTCGAAAATTCTGGCAGGAAACGGCAAAAATTAGGGTACAGAATAGTGAAATTCCGTCAGAGATGAAGTAAAAGTGAAAAGATTACCTGAATTTTCTACTGAGTTCCCGAGTTTTTGATCGAATGCCCGAAAAATGTGCAAAAATTTTCGCGCGCATATAGTGGTTTACTGGTCTATTTTATGCACCTAAACTGCAACGAAATTCGGGCAACTTTTTGAGATTCGGGCAAAAATATTCTGCCCCCAAATTGGAAGAGTCCCGTACGCCTATGCCTGCAAGGCATGAGTTGGAGCCCTTATCATACATGGTTTGTATTGGGGTGTCAAATCCCTAACCCTATCGAGTTCACACCAAACGCAGAAATTCTACCCTGAAGGGGAGCTAAGGGAGAGAGAAGTTTCTGGGTCCGCCATTGTCTGACAATTAAACCTTCACAGTTACTTTTCACAACCTCTCACCTATCCCATGCACTCGTTCCAAGAATTCCTAGCTCCACCTTAGCCTACTTTTATAATTATGAACTTGATCAGTCATATTGCACAGAACTGTTAACCGTTCCACGGATATTTTGAAAACTTCTGTTTCACATTTTGGGGTGTGTACTTCCTGACTACACTCAGGTAAATTCGAGATTGTTTATTTGTTAGCTGCTTGATAGGATTGACCAATGTAACATGTATAAATATAAAGAGATTGCGTTTGGTACGGTGGCAAATACGTTCGTCCTATATATGACCAAATCGGTATAAATGGAAAGAATTCCAAACATACAACCAAGGGATGTAATAACAGGGTGGACGCTACGCAAGTCTGTTTGCTCAGCTCCTCAGTAAGGATATGCCGTACAGCCTGCTGCGTAAGCAAGGTGGACGTGTCCTCTCCTGATAGTTTGTTTGGGAAACGGAATATGTCCCCCCTTCCCCCCCCAAAAAAAATGTTCAGAGATGTTGAAAACATGTATAGGGCCTACTAATTGATAATTTTTATGCCACAATTCTTTGATTAATTGATGATCAGTGTAACGCCGTTTAGTTCAGCGTACTCCCCTCACACCTTTCCGACAATACTGTGTGACAGTTAGTTTATGTATGCAAGTATATCAGGTTCGTAGCCAGGCAAGGTACCGAAGAGGGCTAGAGGGCCTCAGGGGGCGGGAATATATTTAAGGGGCGAGATATACTAAATGCATAAAAGCAAAAATATTTTTGATTCATAAGGTGACGAAATTTTTCCAGCGGGCGCCGCCCCTGCCCCCTTGGCCACGAGCCTGATATTTATAACTACATACTTCTCATTTCTCATTAGAGGTCGGTCTGCACCCCTCCTTCACCATGCCAGACGAAATTTCCCCGTTCTTGCATACGATTCTCGTGACGACTTCACCGTCCAAAGAAATGTGGGAGATTTGAAATAACAACGGCGCTATACATTATTTAAGAAGTCCCCCAATGCTTGCCTTCGCTCGTATACATCGTTGTTTACAGGACGATTTCAATTTTGGTTAAAAAGGCAAATCTCGTCATCCTAGACAGTTCCAGATCTCCCAACTGGCAACTAAGTTTCTTCTAGCCGCTCTCATAACTGTCTTAATTAAGTTAATTAAAGCTCCTCTGCAGGTGAAGGCACAAAGGTTATCATTGAAGACTAAATGTGTAATCAGAACACTCTTTGTGTAAAATGTTAGCTACCCTACGTCTTTTGAATTTTTAAACTTTTATGTCAATCAAGGGCAGGCACCAATCGTGAATTTTTATTACCCGAACCAAAATGTACTTTGGGGTAATAAATGATTGTCTTTCAATTTACAAAGCTACCTTCTAAACTGTTAAATTCATTTGCAATTCTGTGGTAGCTCCGTGATTGCAATGTCGACAGGTAGGCTTCTCTGGCTAGTTCCCCCTTCATCGTGCAGTCATGCGGTGGTGTTACTTGAAGCAAGAACACGGCTTCTTGCAAATGACGTAATTATGCAAACCAGTTGCAATAAATGAGCATAAGTTTAGTACTCGAGGGAATATTTTGATCTTTTAAGCTTCTTTTATCCACGCCGTGGTAATGTCGACACTGCATGGAGGGAAATATCAATGGACCTCTCCACAAGATACCAATTACTCTCTCACTTCCGAACGTTCTGCAAAGGCACTGAGGGCGTCGAATTTTCTTATTTCTTAACGTACGTATTCTAACTATAATCAGAGCAGCTAGGACAGGTACGAAGTATCACACCTCCTCCGGGAGGGGAAGCACTTTCCCTCCCCCGGCAACAAAATATAATACAGTTTACTTATACAAAAGAGATAAAACCCTGAACAACTTCTTGAATTCGTCTCACCTTACCCCGCGGGGCGTACTCTGTTTCTCAGCCGCTCTCTAAGTCTAAGGCTTTCTAACGGAAATAAAGTGATACGACTGAACTAGGAATATGCCATACAGCCTGTTACGTAGGCAAGTCACATCCTGAATTACAAGCACCATCAATAGTGAGTGCAGACAGGAAACTGTGATGCGGAGAGACGGCCATGCTTGACCTAGATTAATAGGGCCTGTTGCAGTGACATTTGACAGTCCTGCAGTTAGCCCCGTCGATAAATTCAAGGTCGCCCAGGAAGAGGTCTTTAGTTTTAGCAACATCAAATGAAACATGTATTGACACTGTTTCTATTTTATTAAGTTTAACTGAATTGCGGTCACGTTCGATTCATGGTAATCATTCCATGATCAGAAAATCAGGATAGAAGAGTTCTTCGTTTTGGTAAAGGTATGCTTTCAAAAGTCGTGGAAGGATAAACGGTCTATACATGATGAAATATGTGCTGGGGCAGATGGACCGTAATCCAAGTAAGAAGTTTGCTTGCGGACCTCAGATACCACCCTTCCGAATTGTCAAAGTTGGGCTCGCTCTATAGATCGTTTTTCTTTTGTCTTAGACAAGGCAATGGATGATATTTGTGCTATTATAAACACATAATATTTAATCAAAATAAATTGTGCAAAAGTAGTACACGCCATTCTATGTTTAGTTCATCACGATACTTTATCTAGAGCAAAGTTTTATTTAGGATGTATTTTTTCTGTGTAAGTATTCAGCTTTTCGGTTAAAAAAGAAAACTTGATCAGGACAAAAGAATCTCTTCCTTTACCCTGTGTGCTAGGTAAATTATCAGATAATTTTTTTTTGTTGAAAATTTGGGGTTTTGAAATCGCAGAGAAGACATGGAGAGGCGGGGACAGTATAACATTCCACCCAATTTTGACAGAGGGGGTATTATAACGTTTGTACCCCACTCCCAATTTTGTCAGAGGGGTTATTATAACGTTTTTACCCCACTCCCAATTTAGTCCATTATAGTCTGATCAAGTTCATCCCCCCCCCTTCACACATTTGAAACGTCGTTCACGCCTATGAAGAAGGGTAATCTGCTCGAAGGAGTAGTCCAAAAATTTTGCCCATTATAATGCTGGTTATGAAAATGTCGGTTATGAAATTTGCAATAATAGCATTGAATGTTTCGTCTCAGAGGACTGCAAATCATGTGGGACTTTTAAAAGATCATCCGCGTCACTACTTCGTGGTTTGACTCGCAAATGTCTGCGGTTTTTATGTAAATTTGTAGTTATTGCTTAAGTTCATAATCATACTGGTAACTATAGGTGTGCAGCCAGTATTATAGGCAAAGGACTAGTTCACATCCACCGGGTGGGAGTCGAAGTATTTATTCTTTGTGGGGTAGGATATGATACACTGGGGAAACCAAGTTATTTAAGCCCTTCAAAGCTATACTGGCAATGTAAACAATATCCCAAATGAAAAAAATGTCCCCATCTTGCTAGTGCCCGAAACCAGGGAGTTACTATTTGTCAAATAGCCACTCCCTGGTCGAACTTCCCCGTGACATTTTCATGCATTATTTCTCAAGTCGGATTTTTATCAAGATTAAATATAATACTATAAGACTAAATATTGGACATACATAGTCCAGACCCAAATTTATGATTGATATGTTAAAGGAGGAACATATTCTAACTATTCTGTGGAATTTTCATTCATTTCCCGTGTTCGATTCTCGAGATATTAGCGACTGAAGTTGACACATTTTCTACCAAAAAGGAAGTTGAAGCAAGCAGGTGTAATGTCATGGCTTCACAGTAAAGGGTGATGTTTTGTTTTTCTTTAAAATTCACTACCAATTTTATACAACAAAACTCTAAAATATTCATACCATAAATGCATCCTGAGCAGTGGAATGTTTAAAACTTTATATGCCTGGGGGCAAGTTAGCATCCCTAAATCCATCCAAGGTCAAAACAATATGATGAAAAATAAAGAAATACAAAATACTGGTCCTCATTTTGAAGCCATGACATCACACCTGTTTGCTACAAGTTGACTTCCGGTAGAAAATGTGATAACTTCAGTTGCTTATATCTTGTGAACCGAACATGGGGATTGAATGAAAATTTCACCAGAATACTTAGAATCAGTTTCTCTGTATTATATTAAAAATAAATATGGGTTTGAACTATTCTTAGTAATTCGCTCAATATTTCAGTGCGGTAACTTGACTGGGTTTGTTTGAGAAAAACAAAACTTTTGTAATAATTTTTAGATATCTTGAGCAAATTTTGACTCTTACCAATTTTTTTTTTTACGTCGGCCTAAATATCAGACAAGAGAACGGTGAACCTGTTCACCGAAATATGCATAACATGTAAACCTTTTTAAATTTCATATTTAAGCTATGAAACAGACCAGGAGAAAAACCAGGGTTCAATATACGAGGGACGACCAAAATCGCTAAGAGAGATATCAAGGGGTCCTTCTCTTCTGCCTGTGTAAGAACAAAAACTTAGTTTACAAAAAAATGTATTTGGACGGTACAACAGTACAACCTCGCATAAAACACTAAGCCTATCGTAATAACTTTAAGAAATACCTTGCACTTTTACACAATTCACTGAGAGCAAAATATTATCGTTATCAGGAAGTAAACGAAAATTGGCTCTGGACCTCAACATAGCCTGCAAATATTTTCATGGGCCGATCCTTTTTCGAAAAACTTGGAAAGAACCCCCTCCGTAAATAAGAAATAAACTCTGAATTCAGAACCCTTGAAATGGGAATGAATATTTTACCGAATGTATACTGAACGCTTAGTATGCATGGATCATAGGTTGGAATGCTGCGGCAGCCTATAGAAGACTATGTCTGTATGATATTTATGTTTATACCGTGCCATGTAGACGGCTGGCTCAGATCGCAGCAGATCGTTACGGAGTTATATAATTCCTTCGTTGACGTGACGGCTTTCTTTATTCGATAAATTACCCCATGCTGACTTTGGCGTCTCAAATAAAAGGTTTGAGTTTGATTACTTCCGCTCGAGTTTTTGGAAATTGGAAGTCACGGAGCCATGGAATATGTTTTGAGAGATCCGGGTGCCAAGAAAAGTGGTTAAATTTATACGCACCTGTACTTAGACACGCGATCGACTCAAACCAGCCCACAGCTGAAAGTAGAACAATTTGGGGGCAAATTAACTTCTTTCTCGAATTTGATTTTTACTTTGTTCATTCATCAACACGGATGTGTTTGTTTGTTTGTTTAACTTTTTTTCTTTTTGTCTGTCTGTACATCTTTTAATAATTAGATTGTAAATACAATTTAACGATTACAGAAACCTCACCATGGCAGTTTTATCTTAAATTTTTAACTCAATTTTTCCCACATAAGTATTTGTCATTAATGGTAGCGTCGAAGTGGCGCCGGAGAGAAGTGGGCCAGAGACCCACCGTAGGGCCCTGGCGGGATCCAAGAACAAACTTCAAGTTGGCGAGTCTCCGGATGCCAGGGTATTTTCAAAATTGTGACCATTAGAATGAAGCGTTTAACTATATCCAAATGACACTACATGCGTACTAGGCAAAACCACAAAAATAACTAGCCTTACTCGTAATAACAATTTAATGATTCGGGGAAGTGGATGGGGTTGGGGACCACGAATTATGTTAAGTTTTGCACTGGGCTATAAAAATTGGCTAAATCCACCAAGGGCGTAGGAAGCAGCAGTCAAAAATGTGGTGGGACGGAAGTATGCCCTCACACTTCAGGTGAAAAACCCTTATTTGTTCCCTTTGTAAAAAAATGTGAGGTAATTTTCCTTTAAAAATGCTCAAAAATTGCATCAAATTTCATCTGAGGACCCTCAAAAATTCAAAAGTTTTACGAAGCCCCTCCGCCTTCAACCACTCACTCAGGACGGCAGTCCGACAACATTCATTCCCCTACCCCTAGTATGGTCGAAAAAAGCTTCCTACGCCTATAAAATCCAATTAATGCTGAGACAACTATCTTGCAGGTATGCCACTGAAGAGATTTTTCACATTAGAGCATAGAAGACGCATCTACTGCTGCGGATCTGGAGCTAGCCGGGAAAATTTGAGGAAAAATGCCCTTACATGTGGTTCGTTGGGTTTGAGGTGCCTTAATATTATTATGACAAATAAATTTCCTGCAATTTCTTCAACAATAAATGAAAAATGGTTGCTACAGCCCGCTGAGACTACCCCTGCACGCACTAGGCTAGCAGAAAAATCTGGTATTGAGTGTCTATGAAAATTTCATACAAGTACTTAATACTTTTAAAGGTATCAACACTTCATTATCCCTGGTGTAGTGCTTGGCTCCACCTCGGAGAGGATTCAGGAGAGCATAGTTCCCCGTTGTAAATGTTAAGGCCCAATAAACGGAAATTAGCCTGTGAGAGTGGAACTATTTAAACATCCCCATATTTATTGGAAATCCGTTGAAAGAGGCATTGAAAATCGCAATTTTTAGTATTCGAACATTATTCTGACTAAAAGATAATCAATGTATGATTTGTAATAGAGGGAGAGGACTCACGGCGGCAGCAGTCGCATAGCTTCTGAAAATAGAAAACTATAGCTGTGGATTACCGAATATCTTCCTATTAGGCAGTGCTTCACGTAGTTCAATAAGTAGGTGCGCGAGGAGCGCGCCGCAAAATTGTAGTTTTGAGAACAATTTGTGCAAATTTAGCCCCACGATTAACTGGTAAAGTGATAAGGTGACAGTGGGTCTTCATGTCCATATCCATATATGAACGGAGTGTTTGTGCATAATTGTTTGGGGTACGTGATCCCTGCTGCCCTGGAGAGGCCACTGGTCATGATGTTATAGAATATGTCTATTGAATATTTAGGGTCAGCAAAAAAAAAATCTCTTGTATAAATTTCACAATACAGTTTAAAACTGGGGTCACATTCATAACAGAGCCATACATGATTAGAAATGGGGATATGCTAAATTAGACTGAATTTTTGCACTTGCTGTTTGTTTATGTTACAGCTGTCTTCACCAACGAATCAATTTTATGGTGCTTATATAAATGGGAAGGTAGAGATAAAAGGACAGAAAGTGACGGTGTCAGAGGTCTTAAGATTATGCATACAACATCGCCAATCCTTTTTTTTTGGGGGGGGGGGCGGTTGCTAGTGCATGTAGGTATAACAACAAGGCTCAGGCTAGCATTTGTGGATGGAACTTAACACATGAAAACATCAGATTCAAGTGTGAGTGTTGTGGCCCATAGAATGTGCGGTTTGCGTTATATAACATAAGGTAAACTTCCAAACAAACATTGCTGTTTCTGGAAAGATAATCCCTTGGCATCATCGCACTATCATTGATATTTCTGTGCAACGTGACAATTTCCTGATTAGTTTCCGATAGGCAAACGATGCCATGATAATAGAACACTAAGTGGTTATTGGCAGAGAATTACAATTCTAGTTAACCTACCATGACAGGTGAGATTTCAAAACGGAAATATGTATCTTATGACAGATGACACTTGACAAGAAGAATCTTGTCGTATTAATCGAATTATGTAGGTCCTACTATTATTCTTGACTTCATACAATTTATAGATGGCACAGTTTTTAAATCTGCAAACCTGAGTGTTTGACTTTTGGAGTATACGTTTTAGATCGAAAGAAAATTCGTCCAAAATCATGCCAGTATGACTAGCGAAATGGGCGGATCCAACCGCGGAGGGAGTGGGGTAAGGGGGTAGAATTATTTTTACTGTGCAGTCTACATTTTCAATGTTTGTATTAAATAAGCGTATATATCGAAATTTTCCCTCCCAACCAAGCCCGCACTCAGCTAATGAGGTGAAGGAGGTAAAGCCCCCTGGAAGCTTTCTCGCCCTTTCAGTACCTTGTCTGGCTACGGGCCTACTTCCCACCTATGCCGTCGGATGGTATCTTAGATTGGGGGCTAAACCATTCAACTCCAGAATGATTGGGGCTACGAACCTCATATACCCCACTGGGATCCTCCCCTTACCCCTCTTGGAAGTAGAATACATTGCCGTCCATCACAATTAGGCCCATTAGCAAAATATTGCCTTCTCTGCTCAAAAAACGTGTTTCCTCCCCATCGTCAATCGAACTATTGATCCTTCTTGCCTCCCCCCCTTTCCCTCCGTTATTCTGAATACAAAAATAACGTGTAGGCTAATATATAGGGCTTATATCTTTCTTGACGGCTTAAACAGACAGACAGAGAGACTATCCTGTGCAAATGGGTGAAAGCGCTAAAACGTGATGCCGACATTTATGACGTATCCCCTTACATCTTCATAAAATTGTTTTTCTAACATCAAACTGTTTTTCAGGTATACCAGTATAACGTACGAATTGAAGACAGCAGAAGAAATATTCTCAGTAAACAGCCGTTTCAGTTTCCCTTTTGTATCATTAAATGTGGAATACCCGCAGACAAACTGTAGAATTGCACACCCACACGCAAACTAAGTTGATGCAAATTTCGCGGAAATCGTTTGTCAAAATAAAAGACGATCGTTGTTGCTCCAGGTTGGCATGGGGACGTTTCTGTCAACTGTAAGTCTTTCAATGTAACTAACGATTTTCTTCTCCAAATGATCGTGAGAGTGGCCTGCTCAGCGCTTCATAAGTAAAACTATTTTGGAAAGAGAGAGAAGGATTTAGCTTAATAATTTTTGAAATCCTCAATCTTATCGGGAGCTGGAAGCCATCTCCCTGATCTTATTAATCTATGTTATTTTATGACGCATAAGCTACCAAAGCGTGGAAGAAGCCTGTAACTCTCAGTTGTAAATATAACAACTGAAGTGGTTAGAGCATCCGACTTGCAGCCGGAAGGTCGGGGGTTCGAATCCTGGGCGGGTCGTACCAAAGACTTTAAAAATGGAACCTACTGCCATTGTGCTTGGTGCTCAGCATAAGCAGTGGAGAAGGGAAAACAAGCCAGTGATCCACAACTGGAAAAAGGCCGTGGCCTGCCCGACTTTAACCATTAGATTAGATACTGAGCCGTAAAACCTTATCTAACTAACTAACCTACTGAACAGTTTAGACTCATCTTCTTTCACTTAAAAGAAAAACCGTATATTGGATGAAAACCCACTTAGCTTTGGTCCGGTAGAGGATAGAATTCACCGCTCCATTCAAACGCACGGGTTCTATAACTGATTCTCTTTTCCACTGAAGTCCTTGTAAGGCAGCTGGATAGACAGAGGTGCCCCTCGGGAAAGCCTCAACGTAGGCGCGGTTTTAGGGACATATTTTTAGGTGAAGGGGGGGGTATGTTGCCATTGACCCTGGTGAAACCGGATAAAGAGCCGTGTTGAATATTTTCTGAGCATATCTATGTCTGCATCACTACTAGCCTATATCCAATTTTGCACAAATATTCGGGGCTACAAAAAAATTTGGAAGGCTAAAGCCCTCCATAGTCCCCTCCCCGTAGAACTGCGCCTGGCTCAACGGAGGGGGTTTTCCTTTTGCACATTGCGGAACACTGACGGTGATACTTGAGTTCCATAAAATAGCCACCGAGAGCCACTGCGCAGGAGAAGACTATAAGAGGATCACTTGAAACGGCCTCTCCTTGAAGAAAATAAGTTTCTATAACGTATGGATTATCATGCCCCTTCCCTCAGGCCCGTAGCCAAGGGGCTAAGAAGGGGGAGAAGCCCCCTGAAGTTTTTTTGCCCCCGGGCCCCCAGAAAGCTTCAAGTTGCCTTTGATTTAATGCAATTTTACACATTTGGCAGTTTGGCCTCCTGACAATTTTTTCGTCCCCTTGGAAGCCATTTCGCCTCCCTCAGTACCTTGTCTGGCTACGGGCCTGCCTTCCCTCCCTATTCAATTCATGTATGGCCCTTTCAAATCATACGGCAATTTTTTGTCACTGAATCTGTGTATATTGAAAACCAGATAAGCCAATTAATTCGTAGACAAGAGCGAGGAAAAGGATCGTCCGTACTGGACTTAGACCGTGTCTTCTCTGCTCTGTCAATTAGTCAACATTGGCTACGAAGATTTATTCAAGCGATCTCAGAGACTATGAGCTAAATATACCAAGTCTATCAGTATATGCCAATTATAAACCAATCCAATTACAACAGACAATTGATATGTGAGGTGGAACGTTTTGGTTTTCGCACAAGAAATACAGTCCAAGAAAACGTATCTCAATGTTGTATTCCTGGCAATCAAATTTGGAAATCTAGGCCAAACCAAAGTGAAAAAACCAGAATTTTACATCAGACTTGAAAAAAGGATTTCACAGTTACCTAAATTATTGTATAATAGATAATTCTGCCTAGTCACTGAACCTGCCCTACAAATAGTGGTGTTACTTGAATAAGAAAACTGACTGGCAAGGGAGAAAGGATAAATTTTTATTATGTAGGGAGCAGGGCCGTAGCGAGCGGGAGGGGGTGTGGGGTGTCACATACCCTAATATTTGGTCTCCGTCGGCAATTTTCGGCCTGTCGTCAAAAAGGGGAGAGGGGAAGGAAAAGAAGAGGAAAAGAGGAAAGAAGGAAAAGAAGAGGGAAGAAAGGAAAGAAAAGGGAAGGAAGGGAGTGAAATAGAAGACGGAAATCGTAGAGAAAAAAGAGAAAGAGAGAACGGGAGCGCGCGGCCAGTCTGTTATCGACTGTTTCGATTTTCGGCTCTTCACACAATTGGTCAATTCAAGTTGAGGGCCCGTCGTGATGGCTGTATCAACGACCGTTGGTGTAACTGGACGAGTGACCCAGTCCGTCGGCAACTCGGGGAAAGAAAGGGAATTAAAGGTTTACGTATAGGCCCGCTATTTCGGGTCATATGACATTCTTGTAAAAACACCTTCTGGACATTATTCCTCACTTTTACCATCACCATGGGATCGGCAGTACACGGTTACTCACGGAGAGGGTATCCTTAGCCTGTTTTCTAAACCCTAACCTTGACTTCAAACACATTTTGCAAATTTCTGAGGATCCGGTTTACCCACAAACATTCTGGGAAAAATAATGCGTGCTGTGCGTGTCTTTCTTTCACTGCAAACTCAGGCTTTCAACTTTTGAACACCAAAATGTAACAGATATAGAACGCATCAGTGGCGTATGCCGGGGGGGGGGGCAATTGGGCCATGCCCTTCACTGATGCCAATTTTTTCTTTAGTTCCTAAAAATACGTAAATATTATAAAACAAATTTTACTTAAAACGTAGCATATGTGGCACCTGCAGTGGCGTAACGCCTATGGGCTCAGACCGTGCTGAGCTGGGGGACCCCCGACCACCGATGTACACAAAAAAGCCAGGCTTAGTAAATTCAAGGTCTAAGAAATTGGGATTGTACCCGCAATATTTCTTGCCTTAGGAATGGAATTGAGCATTGAGTTCTTTGGACATGTCAGCAATCAAAGTATCAAAATTTTCGCGTGCTCCTCGCGCGTGCAGCCTCACCGCATGGCCGTGTTTCAATAACGTCTCAAACGTATTTGCATTATTCAATGGTGAGGACTCTATACAATTACGTCGATTGTTCTTATGCGTAGAGTCATTTTCTGATTATGGAGGAGCAGGGCATTGCAAGAATGGAAAGTAGTGGGGTTCAGGAAAAGACTCGCCTTTTTAATGGCTGATGCATTTTGTTAGGAATTTAAAGTGTCTCAGTGCAAGGTCTGCAGCCAAAATTTGATATGGAGACGATTTTCAATGCAAAATTTCCGCGCGCTTCGCGCGCATTTATCACGGCTTACAACTCTTGTTGGAGCAACATTACATTATTGTAACCAAAACATTTCGAAAATATGAACAACTCCCACCTCTTCAGGGACCCCGCATCAGTAGAGAATCTTAGAGCAATGTTATGACATGAGTAGAATATAGGCCTACGGTAACATTTGTAGTATGCATTTGTGGTTACACATTTTTTTTATAACGAGTGCCATGCCACCTGTAGCCAAAATATCACTAAATAATGGCAATTTCTATGCATGTAATTAACTGAAAGATTTGTCTAAGATACCTGCATTTTGCATCGAAACCACCTTAAATTTACAAAAATTTCTCAAAAATGCACAATTTACACCGGTCTTCTGACCAAATGTATCTAGGGTGGGATAAAGCACCATCTTCTATATTGCCCCAATCGCCAACCTCCGACGGCGTCACTGGACCTACTGATAAGGGGCTCTTTGGATCCAGGAGCCAGGCTCATTTTTACACCGCTGGGCACCAGATTGCATGAAAGACAACTAATTTTTTCAAAAATTTTCAAAGGAGAGGGGGACACCCACTCCCCTTAGACCCCTCTCACTGGTGGCAATTTTTTCTTTAGTTTCTAAAAATGCGTAGATATTTGAAAACAAATTTTACTTCAAAATGTAGCATATGTGGCACCAGATTGCATGTAAGGACACCTAATTTTCCAAAAGTGTCCCCTCCCCTTATACCCCTCCCCCGGCCGGCGATCGAACAACCTACTGCATGGCCCTCCTTGAGAGATATACTGGACGACTGACGAGTCTAATGTTCAAATGCTGAACGTTTAGTATTCAAATTTGAACGTCAAGTTCAGATACTGAAGTATAGTGGCATGATGGGAGGAATAGTCTACCACATTGGAATTATTAGGAATCTTTGCATTGGATAATGTAATATGCACCAAAATATACCTACCCCGGACTTATTTTTTTACCCAGAAGTTTGCTAAAACCTCAGAGCTTCCAAGGGATTTGCCCCCTGGGCCCCATCAGGGGCCCTTAGGCGGGCCCCTGGACCCCACCCGCTAAAGCTCGTGCTCGTTTTACGCATTACCAGATCTGTCGGCAATACATGAACTCTACACCCCCAAAGATTACACCTTCGCTTCGCCCCTGGTAGGGAGGCACTGGAGAATTTATGTGCCGTGCACCAAGTAATCTTTGCATCAGGGGGCGGGTAGGGAGTGTTTTAAAATCCTATTCTTGCAAATAAAGTACAAGTGGGAAGCTTAACGCCAAGCGACGGCGCTGTTCCAAGTCATACAGATTTAAAGTAGACCATACCGTAATAACATAAAAGCGGGTGACGTACTTGACACTCGGGACAGTCTTACAACCATTTGTAGACAAATAGACCTAGCTGCTTAGAGGGGCTGCTATACATCACCCAAGACATATGATGGAACCCCCGATATCTATATTCACGATTGCTGACTCCACTTTGGTCGACGTAATTCAAACAATATTCGCACTTGCAATGTTCAATGATGTCTCATGCAGATCAGTGAAATGCATTGAATCGTAGCCCATTGCATAGAAGACTGCAGTAGTGCACCCAACAGATTATGACCTTGAACAATTTACCCTCAATGCAGGCTACTGTAGCTCTGGGAGGTGCAGTACCCAGATATGTTTTTCTTTAAAGTGGACGAAGAGCTAGACGTTAAATTAGTTGGAAGAATTTTAACTGTCTGGGAAGAGAAGATTGTCCCTTTAACTCATTAGACAGGTTAGATGACCAATGAAAATCAATTTCGTGTTAAGTTGTAGCAAGGAGCTGGCAGCTCCCATGCTGTAGGGTGTGTAAGGTAGCCGACACCAAACATATTCATCTGTACATAAGCAATGCCTTACAGAACATCATCTTCACAGCAGTAAATGCTGATAGTAGTAATACATGATCATATAGACCTAAATGTGTATTTCGTTAAGCTAAATCATCACTGTCATACATTTTCCCATGAACATCGTCATGCAAGTGTATATGACATTGTTTCACAGATACCCGCTTGCAGCTGTAGGTGTACCATATGCGTAATGTTCATGCGCCATATATAATGTGGGCCCAAACACATCAGACTTGAAACGTCCTAAATCCTCGAAATATCCCCATAATCGAGTAATATGCATGTTTAGGGATGGTTTCTCAAACTACCACCATAAATAATGAGCAAATAATGAGAATAAATCGAGACGTTCTTAAACTGTTTTGAACATTTGTTGGAAAGATGAAATATGCAGCTACAAATTCGAACACCGTCATATGTACACGTTGTTCAACTCTGTTGGGGAGCCCATCTACACGAATACACATTTGTTCATCGACCTACAGATTTAGATGAAGTTTTGAACAAATGTATGATCGTGTAGAAGAGCTTAAGTGCAAGGACTGTCAATTACAAGAGAAGTTCAAACATGCACGGAACACGATTTCATCTCATTCTCGGTCTTCACTGCAGGTAAACGCCGTATTTAAAGGTAATCCCACGGTGAAGGTCAGCTAAAACCGGTACCATCAGGACATTTGGCAAGCTTGATGGCATCGACCACCTGACGGTCTTATGGATGATGTATACTGATGGCAACACAAAATACCGCTTTTATAACAGACGTGGAGATTGCTTTTTGACAGACAAATTTGCAATTAGGCTACAATATGCAGCTGAGCAAATGAAAGATTCCGTTAGCTAGACCACGGAGCAACGATGCCGTAAATAGCATCGTGTCTAGACCATGGTACCACTGGGACCAGAGGGTTACTCCCTGCTAAGTCCATTGAAGAACTCCCATGCCAGAACATAAACGAGGCCTTGGACTGGGTATAGAAGAGCATGTCGGTCAGTATAAGTTCACCTATAGTGCGTACGTCTTCCCTCTTCTGTTCTGCAGAGCTGTGATGAGAGAGGGTGAAGGCAGCATTTGCAGAAGGGTAGAGATCGGTAAGTGATAATCACTTTGCCATGAATACCGGCAAGAAAATTCCCAGTTTACTGTTCAAGTATCAGACATTCTGTGTATTGCATGTGGCCAACCTTTTATGCTGTAGTTTTTGTGCTGTGGGCTGTATAGTAAAATTGTGACGTTACATTATCAGTATATGTTTAAACAAACCTTAGCTACCACACGTAATAGATGAGGTCAACTTACCTTTTATGATGTGTAAATGTTGAATTTACATCTTGAATTGGCATACCTAACGTTTTCTAAACCACTCCTATTTTGTAACTGTAAACCCCTTTCACATATATATATATATATACATACATACATACATATATACACACATACAAGAAAAATCAAGTCCATAATTCGCTGCTGTAAAATACGTCACGATGGGCATTTCACTAGTTCGTTTCCCTAGCTCCTGACTCACGCTAAAGAAAAAGTTCACTAATAAGCCGTATTCAACAATGCCATCACTGCCTCTTAAACATTAAAACTGAGGCTTAGTCAAAGCTAAATACATATATACATAGGATGGGGACTGCTCTCTGTTCCGACGTATCTATATTCCGACAAGTCTTCATGAAGGCCAGTGTTAGGATCAGACTGCCCCCCAAAAATTTTCTGAGGTCGAAAGTTCGGGCACAAAATTGACCAAAATTCGGGCACAGAATAGGTGAAATTTCGGCAGAGATGAAGAAAATTTCTACTGAGTTCCCGAATTTTTGATCGAATTCCAGAAAAAGTGCAAAAATTTTCGCGCGCTTCGCGCGCGTGTAGGTATTTGCCAGTATCACCTCTATCAGACTTTCGAAAAGGCTCTGACATGCACAGTCCTAATCACTTCCATATCCATATTTCATAAGATATGAGTAAACTTGCTAATGGTATTTGTAGTCTAACAATTTACTGTTCACTGTTCGCAGTGTGGTTCTGATTTACCCCAAGAACTGAGTAAAAAAATTTACTTAAACAAGCAAGATTAAAAGATTTCCTAAAAAAGTAGAAATTCTTGGAAATATATCCAACTAAAATTAAGCAATAAATTTAGCACCATTTTGCATCCATCCCACCTTACGTGAGCAAAAATTTTCCAAAGGGGAGGGAGACCCCCCTCCCCTTAACCCCTCCCCCAGGAGCGATTCGCATATGGTGATAATCCCCCCCCCGGTCTTTGGAGATGGATCCACGTCCTTGACTTTGGGCAACGTTTTGGAGATTCGGGCAAAAATTTTCTGCCCCCAAATTGGAAAAGTCCCGTACGCCTATGATTAGGATAAGGGCAAGATCAGGTCAGAGTGACAGTTTTACAATTGCTTGTGTGGAAGATATACTATAGAAACATCGAACCTAAATTATAACCTATAGGCCTATCTGTACTCTTCGAAAGAAGCGTAGCATATTTTTTTTTTATTAAAATCAAAAATAACGTCACTAAGACCCACACTGGTATGATAAAACTAGTTAGAGATCCCCCGAAGCCAAAGATGGGCTTCATTTGGGTCGTTCCCGGCCTTCACTTCTCCCCGCGTAGTAAGTGACAAACTCAAATGACACATGATCCATTGCCGCAGGTTTAACCCTGAGTAGGTGTGACAGCGTGTTGGAAAACATATCAATGATAAGCGCATCTGTTTTGAAGCATTTCCCCGAAAAACGAAAAAAAGCTGATGGTTGCGTGTGCGAAGAGAAATAATCATCGAGGCTGATCTTAACAGGAAGTGACGTCACAGTGTGATGGACTAACAAATTTCCGCTCTGTCTGGACGGTGCGTAGTCCAGAGTCACTGAAGAAAGTAACTTGATTTACTTATACCTGACTGCACGACAGGACGAAGTTTATGATTTTCCTGAAATTAGTAATTTACGGATACAGTCTCTAAATTCGGGGAATGCAGCGTATCGATTCGGGACTAAACCGCACCTCTGGCTGTATTTACCATACTACTCTTTGACACATACATATGAAAACTTCACGTAATGTTATGATGACATTTAGAGTGCAATGAGATTAGTAATATTTAAACGACCACTAGCAACATTTTGATTGTTATGAGGGCGTACGTGGCCCATTAGCTAAGATAACGTGTAGACGTCTCTAGAGACGTCGTCATTCGACCAGAGGAGTATTTGCTTGCTTTTCAACCCCTCGGCCTTGGTAGTTGGTACTTTGGAAGTAAGGAAATATGTAACGGAACGCTAATTTAGTTCGTATCGCCATTAGAAAAGATGCAACCTGTCCCGGTACTTTGAGTCTCAAAAAGAGGGAACAACATTTCAAACAAAAACAGTTGCATCGAAGTTGTATCCGAATGTAGGCCTACAATAATTCTGTTGTAGAATACGAAATTCTGCTATAGAAGATGACACAAGCGGATTAAGGGCGGGGCAACAGGGGAACGTGCCCTGCCCCCATATTTTGGGGCCCCCACATTTAGAGTATCCTAAAAATTTAAAAAACTGTCTCATTGTGATCCACAACTTTTTTTTCTAAATTCTTAGCATATAACGTGGAAGTGATGCGTTTCCCATCTTCCCAATTTCCCTCGACTGGAATCGGAGGTGGGGGCACTGCGCACGTCACTGCATAGAAGCAATTCATGAGACGGGAACTTTGAAAATGGAGTGAAGCAGTGGGGATTGATAATTCATGGAAGTAAACTCATATAATGAGGATTAGCCAAGTTAGCCTCATTTCTCTTAGCTGCTACTTTGCTGCTTTTCACTAGTATGTCACACGATGGTACATCATGGGCTACATATGGCTGTATGGAATCATGTCGATGTATGAGGATGAATCCACCTAAATTATTGAATGCATCACGAACTGAATTGTACTGATGATTATGTTCAAGACTGGACTCGAGAGAAGGCGCAACACAGAGGGATTGTTTGATCAAATTCCTGTTTCTTATAACGTCTTTACTATCAGTTGTTGCTTTATGAGGGCAAAACTATAAAATATTTATTCCTCGCCGGAAGGAATCCATCCAGTCACGATGGTATGAATAATAATGTGTTTGTATATAAAAAGGACCGTCCGTTTGGGAATAATATGTACCTTGGGTGTTCCGGTACTGTGCCAAGTGTTCCTAAGCTGTAGTATAGCCCACCCCACACACACACACACAATTGCGTGCCCCGCCCCCCCCCCCACACGCTTAGTCCGGCCCTGGAGGATGACTGCTAACTCACGACCAAACTCCCCGCCTCTTGCGAAGGTTTGCCTAAAAAGAATAATAATACTTTCCTTATGTTTTGAAGAAAACTATAAACGTCTGCAAGGTTTTTGGCGCATTCCAATGTTTGACATTTGCAGCCAGATGGCGAAATTGGAAGCAATCAAATTCACCGTCTAAGTTAAGGTAATTTGCTGACAGAGTAGAGAGAAAAAAATAATGGACGTAAGGGCACCGGCTTCACTTACTAGTCAGGGTAACGCCTGCCTGTTGGACAGAAAGTCATCCGGCTTGTATTTATTCGCCCCCCGAGGGGAGCCATGACCCTCACGTTAATGTTACTCTAACTGCATCTGTAAATCAGAAATCACCGTGACTGATATCAACACTGGATTTAAGCTGTATTTTTCTCTGAATTAGAAGTTCCTCGTCAATGTGACCCATTGATGTAGTGCTCTAGCCTTCCAGCAACTTTAGCCTATACGCAGCTGACCTTACTCTCGCTTCCTGAGACCAGTGGGTTGATTTGTTATGGAATATGTGGGCACTGATTACCTTTCTCAGTGTATCTTTCTCTTCGCTTCGTACGTTTTTTTTCAACTTTCAGTACCTACCGTACTTGGCTAAAGAAAAGGGAAGATCTTTCGCAAGATAAAACAAGAGGGCAATCCATGGAGTTACAGATCTCATCTCTTCCAGTTTGAATTTCATCAGACGGCTTACAATGATTTCGCGAAATACTTCGCAAATTCTTCGCAAATTTGACATTTAAACCAACATTTTTACTTTTTACTCCACCCTTGCCAAGCAAAAAGCACTATTTCAAATATTATCTTATCATTCCTCAATATATATATAT
>WURT03303710.1:5520-21058 GCA_009936505.3 Holothuria glaberrima
AGTAAATGGTGGATGAAAAGGTAAAATAATCACAATTTTGTGAGTTTAATAATGAAATTGGATTTTTTCTTTGCCTTAATTATGGGCCAGATGAATCAGTATTCAGCTTGTGGGCCAACCCTTCCCCACCCCTGACTTGCATACAGATCCTTGTAGAGTGCTGCAAGTATGTAGGGAGTGTTAGAGTAAAATAATAGAAATTTTGTCCAATCTACATTGTAACAAATCTGTTTAAACAGTTATATTTGTGTATTTCCTCTGTGCATATGATGAGGAAATTTTGTTTACAAAGAACCAGGACAGGGATTTGTCCTTTTTCTTTTGGCCAAATAGTGAAAATTAAGCCTTATTTAAAAAAAAAAAATGTCATTTAGACCTAGAGATTAAAACATTGACAATGGAATATCCTTTGCTGTTATGATGAAGGTATAGCAGATCTTCAGTTTAGCCATATTTAATGCCAAGTTTTAATTTGTTAGCTATGTCGAGGACATATAGTCTTTTAGTATTGTGAATAGTAGTTTTTGCTGAATGCCTCAATTCAGGTTACTGCATTATTAAGACTAGTATGATACGCGTGACTCACAACTCTTTGTTTCCAAGAGGGAACATATGATTTTTGTACAATCAGCTGAAGCTACAAATATTTCTGAAAGAAAAATTTTGTAAAGCTATATGTTAGTGTTGTGGTAGTATTAACACCCTAAGATGAAAATTCCAGAGTCAAAAGAAAAAAAGAAAAAAAAAGACATGAAATCAATTTCCAAAAAAGGAAGAAACAGTTTTATCACAGGTTCAAAACAGTTATTCTTCTTTTAAATATGTATTCCAGGAAAGTTGGAAACAAAAGATTATGTGAAGAAATTATAACTAAATTTGACAAAAGTCCTTTATGGTATGGGCTTAGATCAGTTAAGGGCTTATGAAATACTGGCCTAAAGTACAGGTTATTAGTCTAGGGGTACTGCTTGTCACTCTGAATCAAACGGTAGTGAGTTCATGTCCTTCTTGGTTGCTATAGCCTGTTGTTGAGTAAGACGCTTCACTTTGCATGGTCCATTTCACCTAGCTATTAATGGATACTAGGTTTGGCTATGAGATTATGCAGTGATAGATGGACATCCCATGTTGGGGGAATGTCTCACCCTCAGTCTGCCTCATGTTATGAAAACTGGAGATGAGCACCTGCCTTATGAACCCTGTTGGTTTAGGAGGAGGATCTGTCTCCTAGAACCTTTTAATTATACTTCAAACCTGAATGGATGAAATTGGCAAATTGTATGCCTGATGTGATTGGTCTAAATTCAAGGTCCTCAAGTGGGAACCCATGTGCCTTTCACAGCCTGCAACATGCACTAACATGGTCAGCAGAAGACTCTTGGGACAAAAAATTTTCATGGGAAAACAAATTGTTTAATTAAGTCCTGTCTTCTAATTTAGAAATGAAGCTTTTCAAGTTAAAGTGACCCTTGGCCTAAAATACTTGAAAGCCCTTGGTTTAAATAAACAGGGAGGAACTGTTACAGTTTACTTAAGATTTAGACACAGCGCCAGAACATAAGAACATTAACCCGTTTAGTGTGTATCTTGCTGCGCAAAAAGGTGGTAAGCTATGTGTTTTACTACAAAAACAATTACAATAGGACTGTTAACTTGCAGCTGGCAAGGCGCCAAGACTAAGGAATGATGCTGCGGCCTCAAAATTTGACCTTAAAGTGAATACATCATAAACCTTATGTAACTCATGGGTATGGAAATAGATCAAAGAAAGAAACAAGATATATTAGTAATATAGAGAATGAATGCTAATAATCTTACAACATATCCACCCACCAACAAAAGCAAAACCTTTACCAAGGAAGTGATAACACAAGAAAACTACAACTGAGGAAGGAGAAGATGGAGATGCATAAGATGAAACCAAGAAATGTAAAATGTTGAGAGAAACATGTATAGTTTGTGCATATTATTCAACCAGAGATCAGTAGATGGCTTGAACTGATTCTTTTCTGCGTGATCATCATATTCTGCATGGGTTCTTGCAGGGTTGCGCTTAGGCCAAATTTAGCTTGCAAGAGGTTTAAGAGGATTCAAATAGTAGTCTGCAAAAATATGAGGGGTTGGAAAAAGTGTAACCCTTTGATTATGCTTAGATACAGCAAATAGGACCCTGAAATTATTCTAGACAAGCCAACAGTACATAGGCCTAGTTCTCACATACACTTGGTTCCCTGAACTAGGCCTGGGCTATTCATGTTCCAAGTTTTTCCCGCATGTTACAGTGAGAGTAACATGCGTCTGCTTGGGTTGTTGCAGTGGTTGTTGCTACATATGCATATGCATGGGTATGAACATAAGCATAGCTGTGGACCATGTCACAATTGAAGAGCAGTGCATGCTATTTAGCATGCAATGGTGTGAGCATCCTAGTAACAAGATTTAACAGATAGAATGTTTAAAAATTGAACCAGGATTGCTTGTTTAAATAAAAAATTTTGGACATTATAGTGCAACTATTCTTAATACAAAGGGTCTTAAATATATGATCCATGGAGATTAATTACTTACAAGTATATTTGAATTTGAGAAAGATCAAGACCTGTCAAAATTTTTGAAGATGCGGTAGCCCAATTTTGTAAATGGTATATATTGCTGACATAGTATGGGAAACCTCAAAGCAACCCAAATACGAGGTCAGCTGACTGTGTACTAGACTAGACTAGATCACAATGTTGACATTTTTAAGATTTAAAAGAAGCAACCATGTTAACATGAACTGCAGATTATTGGGTCTTACTTATTTTAGTTCTGTTTGGCAGGGATAGTTGGAGCAGCATATCCCTACAATACCCAACCCTTCTGATCCTTGGTCATGAGGCAAACTCATTTCAAATTTTATATTAATTGAAAACTTCTAATGTCGCACATGTCTTCATGCTAAAGATTCTCATTATCATGATCCGTCATAAGCATAGCTGCAGAGGAATCAGTATCCAACTGAAAACAAACAAAGTTGTTGGTAGTATAAAGATTGGTGAGCATCGATTGTTTAATCTGTATCCTGTATCAGAGAAAGCAAAAGCAATTAAGGAAATGGTTTAAAAATGTTTATAGAAATATCAGGCATGTCATTATGACTACATATGTTCTAATCAGAGGAAAGACAAATCTTCTCATTTTCACAAACAATCTTATACAAAGAAACATTCCAAAATAATGTTCAAGGTTACTTTGTAATATGGAAGTTTCCATTCAAACAGAAGAAGAGTTTGTGTCCTTTGTGTTTAGATCATAAAACATTTACTAAATTAAGAGATCCAGCTCATTCAGAAATTGCAGTCAAATATTTCCCTGCTGTTTAATACCAGCACAAAGATTACGCTTTAGATAGATCTAGAACAATTCTACTATGTACAATAATATGATGGAGGTGGACTCAAATCTATTTTTGTGATATTGTTAAGGAGGCACGAAAAAACTTCTTTCAAATGAAACAGTTCCCTCTTTTTTCAAAGACATGTAAGTTCATATGCACTCACTGAAAATGACCCAGCTCATTCTAAAGATGCCTTTTTTTCTTAGGTCAATAGTTGTGACAGCTGATGACCCTGGAAAGCCCGTAAAACTTACATTATGAAAATGTTTATAGTTTAGTTACTTACGTTTTGATTTTGTTGATTTCTTTTGTTCTCTCTCTCTCTTTTATATCATGCGGTGGTAGAAGGTATGTTCGATTTTGAAAATGGTCTCCCTTTGGTTTTGAAGTGGACATTCTAGACATGTATTCAGTCATTACTATTAAAAAAGTGTGTAGGTCATATGCAGTGTTAGATGTCTTGATGGTGGCCCTGTAGCAAATATTTGCATCCTCTGTCTCATACCCTCTGGCCTCAGATAAAACCAATCTGAGGCTAGCTGTTGAATGTTAGATCAAACTTTTCCCAAAGATAGCATGCAAAAAGGTGTAATTGTTTTCTTTTCCACACATCATTTTCCTGTTTGCAAATGTATAGGAATGTTTATAGTCTGCTTTAAGTCTTGTTAACTTTAGGTCAGTTTACAGTACAACTGTCAAGCAGTCAGAACAGAGCAAGGGTCCTCTACCCCTCCCAGCCTATGGGAAAAATTCTGAAGACTAGTGGTGAACTTTTGTTCTTTCAGTTGGGGAGGTTAGGTGATGGTACTACGGGCAGGATGGGGATGGAGCTTTTATATGCCCATGTCATTATTCTCATATTGTGTGAAGATGAATCTGATTGGTGTTCATTTACCATTGACTTGGAAGCATCCTCCTGAACTGGATGTTAATGTAAACCAAATTTTGTTATTTTGGTGATGTGTTCCATTTGTTTGTTTTGTCTTCAGGTATTATGTATATCAATGGAGTGAAAGGGTGATCCGACCAATAATTAGATATGATTGGGATACGAGATCAGGCTTAGTGCTGCATACTGTACAGATGATGGTTACGCCCAAAGTCAAGGTGAGTTACTTCTCACTTGAGACATTTGCACCTCATAGATTGTAATTTATTATCTCTTCTTGATGAGTAACTTTAGTTTTCAAAGGAAAACAAATGTTTGAAAGGGAAATGTGAACCAAGCTGATTGCGAGATAGAAATGATTTAGCTTCAAGTAGTGTTATTAACATTTACACAAAAACATTTAAAGATTGGGAGAAAAACTTTAGAATGAATGGAGGAGAGGCTAGGAGGTGGGGGGGCTTTGTGGGAGTAAATTTTAGAGGCAGGGGAAAGATTCAGCTTTAGCAAAAATTTTACTTACAAAAAGTACAAATAATTTGGTTCTAGCAAAAATGTTTGAGTATCAGCAAGATTAATTGTTAGACATCAAGAATTGCTAAATATGGTCATGTGTATGGTTAGATGTATCTGTTACAAGAAGAAAGGTGGGAGCATAAAAGATTGAATAGAAGCCAAACTGGAATCATTCATGTTAAAATGAATGAATGAATGAATTTTTGCTCTTGTATAGGAAGAGGCGCGACGCCACTTTAACTGTCCATCCCTGGAAGGAATTGAGCTTGAGAATGATGGTGGACTTGGAACCATGTTTTCTCATTTTGAGAAAAGACTCCTTGAGGTATGATAAAGTTTAGACTTTGCATTATTTGAATTTAAATGTTAAAATATCAGATGAATGTTATATTGTAATTGCAGTCATCAGGTATATACATGGTGTTAAAAGTGCAGCCATCAGATATTTACATGCTGTTAACATTGCAGCCATCAGGTATGTACATGTTGTTAAAAGTGCAGCCTTCAGGTACATGCTTGGTGCTAGCAATGCAGCCATCAGGTGTGCACATGGTGTTAAAAGTGCAGCCATTGGGTATGTACATGGTGTTAATGGTGCAGCCAGCAGGTATGTACATGGTGTTTAACAGTGCTGTAAAAAAAGATATCTCACAGTTAGGGTTTCAGTTGTGGTGTAAAAACTGAGTTGATGGTCAGGTCAGATGAAAATTTATATCTTTATTTCTTTGTTTGTTTGTTTCCTTTTTTTTTCTTCATTTTGTACATTTTAAATGAAATGTCACAGGACAGAGAGCTGGGATAATTGTACGTTCAAATTATGCAACTGTGTGTCATTTGTATATTTGATTGCATCAAGTGCATGTTTAAGTCCAAAAACCACCATGGCTTATTGAGCCATTTATGAAGATGTCATTAGTAGTGTAACTATTCAAATAAAGGATTTCTTTTCAATTTGTCTTGCCTTCAATACCAGTGAAATAATGAAATGCCACTTAATAGGAACATCCAGATCATGATAATCTTGTTTCTGGTTTTGCAGAATGAAGCAATGACAGGTACCCACACACATGATCGTCAGTTCTCTCGATTCACCCTGGCAGTGCTTGAGGACACAGGCTGGTATCATGTCAACTACGATTTAGCAGATACTCTGTCTTGGGGAAAGAACCTGGGCTGTGATTTTGTAAAGAAGAGTTGTAAGACATGGATGGACACTAGAAGAAACAGGTTTGTGAACTAAAGGCAATAGGTTAGTTAGATGAGGTTTTATGGCTCAGTTTGTAACCAAATGGTTTAAGTCGGGCCGGCTATGGCCTTTTTTCCAGTTGTGGCTCACTGGCTTGTTTTCCCTACTCCATTGCTTATGCTGAGCACCAAGCACAATAATGGCAGTAGGTTCCATTTTTAAAGTCTTTGGTATGACCTGGCTAGGGGTCTAACCACTTGACCATGCAGTGGGTCAAAAATGTAATTGGAATGGATACTAAATGAAACATTTATAGATATTTAATGAAACTGGTATGGATACTAAATGAATTAGGTATGGATTTGAAATAACATGGGTGTCAACAGCAGGTGGGTGAAAAGGGGACATCCCCATCTTTTTTGAAAGTTGGGGGGATATCATATCGTTTGCCCCCCCCCTTTAACCAGAACCCAACAAAAAGTTGGTACTTGTTTGATTCCAAAGCTTACGAAATAGCTTATTGAATAAAGCAAGCTTTAAAATGGTGGAAATAACCATTTAATGAATTAAAATGGCAGGATATACCTTGAATCACACCTAAGACCTTCTAAAATTCAAATTTTTGAACAGAGTGTGGGAAGTATATGTGGCAGTATGGTTGGATATAGCCTTTCTTGTCTATCATTTACTATACTTTTTAATATGAACTTTTCTTGTTGATAAATTAATACCTTTTTGAAATGCATGAGTATACAACGTGGTACTCTGATACATTGTATTAATCGTTTGTTTTATGCATGTGACAATATTCTTATGATGAGATTATGTTTATGGGTAATAATGAAGAAGGCTTATGCTTAAAGTACAACACTTATAGTCTGGAACATGAGGGTATTTGTAAAGAAAATGAGCAGAAATTTGTACAATTTACCTGATGACTTAAAAAAGTTAGGCTTGTGGAAACTGCATATCCTATCAAAAGGTTTTTCTTAAGGGAAATATTGAGTTTGTTTTACAGAAACTTTTCACATTTTGTTAAACCAATATTAATAGATACAGAATGATAGACAATTCAAAATAAGTTAGTATAGTAGCTTCTTTTCAAGAAATAAGGCTCTCACAGGAAGAAATTTGGTCATTTGCCACACAAAAATAACTTGTTCACCTAATCTAAAAAACTCACCTCAAAAATGTAAATGATGCAACATGTTTTTCTCATATAATGCATACTATTTTGAGCGAGATAAAGCTATTGCTAGAGTTTATAGGTGAGACTGAATGGTTTAATAATGGTATAAGGTATTTTCTTCGTATGCCATGTTGTTGCATTTTAAACACAATATTTCTCTTAAAGGAGGGTGTTTCTTGGAACAGCACAAATTCTGTGAAGATAATACATGTTTACTTTTGTATTTTTAACCCACAGAAGAGAGAGTTTGTTACCCTTTTGTGACTCTGTCCAGTCTAATTTTTTCAACTTTTCCTGTGATTCAGAGAGAACATCTTTAGCAATGTGCAATTTAAAGAAATATGATAAATCCATACCAGTAGAATATCAGGTAAGAAGTATAAGACTGTTATTGAAACTTTATGCATAATAGAAAAACAAAATCTTTTAAATTTAGTTTTGTTGGCTTGAAAGTAAAATATAAACTACATGTAGTCCTATTATTTCTACCATGAGGAAAGAAAATATTGAAATCATGTGCTACCAGGGCTGGAGTTGAGTCCACCCAGTCCGAGTCCCTGATGTTCAAGTCCGAGTCCTTAGGCCTGAGTCTGAGTCCTTATCCCAGAGTCCGAGTCACAGAGTCCCTGTGTAAATTGAACTTGTTTTGTTTTGAGTGCAAATGGATGAGAACTGTAATGAAATAGTCTCTTTCTAACATTTGTTCTTTCCCTCTAATATTGAAGATGACAATAGATCTAAACAATAAGTACACTTAACAAAGCAAAAGACCACTGAATATCCTCTTATGAACATAGATTATAAGACGTGTTACACCTGACCCACAGGTTAACCACCACACCTGAAATTGAGGAGAGAGTGAGTGACTGTCTATTGGTTAAGGAAATTGATATCAGGATCATGTTATTTCTCTCTTTTAAGAATTAAGTTAACTTACCAAGTGCACGAAGCCCTGAAAAGATCTTTACATTAACTGTGCACAGCAGACCTTAACTGTATATAATGAGTAGCGACACTGTACAGGTCAATATATTTCACTAAGTTTTCTTCATAATGAGGGGATTCCCTTATTTGTAACAACTGAGCCTGGTCATAACACAGGATTCCCCTAATTCACCACTACTGCGCATGATCGAACTTTATCAAACCGCACACATGTAGGCAAACAGTGTTTCACGCTACGACACTCACTCAGCGAACAACCCGAATGGCTGACACTACGGCCTTATCTATGTCAAAATACCTAGGAAATAGCAGGATAATGCTCTTACAGCCCATACTTGCAATTAGTGTGAAATCCGAACATCTAACTCAAACATGTCAATGTCAAAACTAATGAAAAATGCGATTTAGAAATGTGATACTACCCCTTTCTGAGTCCAGAGACGACAGACTATGCAATGACAAACACTTTCATGGCCTTAGCCTAACGTACGCTACTGTACATACCTCTAGGATACTTCCCATACCAATAACCTGCGTTATTTCGTAGCATAATGAAGCAGAAATAGAACCAATTACAATCAAACTCCCAGGAGTTGTGGTATATTTTAGAAATTATTTCTACCATTCTTTCTATGAAAATCATGACATGTATGCGAGTAGAAATACTTTTTCTGAACAAATTCGAATATAGAATCAAGTCGAAGACACTGTTTATCCATGAAATAACTTACCACATTTGGCTACCAGCGCAACAGCAGTGTATATACGTTGTGTTTACATTTCGTGCTGGATCCTTGTATGTTATCTTCAAACTAGCCTTGGAAGCCTGAGATCATTGAGTGGATATATTCGGAGTGTTGCATACTGCAATGATATTTTTAGCAAAGATATTTTTCCGCAGCCTTTCAACCTTGGACTTTACAGTCGGGGAAAAATAGCCGGTCTCGTCCCAAGTCCCCGAGTCCTGAACGCCGAGTCTGAGTCCGAGTGGCGAGTCACAACAATCGGGACTCGAGACCGGTCTCGAGTCATCCAGCCCTGTGTGCTACATAATGGTGTGCTCATGAATTGTGTAATATTGTTAATCCAGGAAATTTTAGGGCAAGACTTGTTACAACCTGACCAGTGTTTGAAGTTTAACTTAAAGGGCCATTCTCATCATCCCAGACAATTTCAATTCTCCCAACTAAGTTACCTCTAGCTCCTCCCATAACTGTATAAAGCTCCTCCTTGTGCAGACACAAACCTATTTTATCCATAAGGCCATATCTTGGTGAGCATATAAGGCTATAATGTGTAATTTGAGAACTCTCTGCATTCTGTAGAATGTGAAATATTCTGCATCTTCTGAATTTTCAAACTGTGATGTCAATCAAAGAGCAGTCACAAATTGAGAATTTTGATATCCCCACACCAAAAATGTACCTAAGGGTGATGACTGTCTTTAAACATTTTTTATTTGAGTTGCCAAACCACCAGAATCTTTCAGTCTTATTTATTGTAAGGTAGATGGATTAAAAGAAGTTTAACTCATCCTGAGTTCATGATTTCTTTTTAGGTCCAGTTAATTGGGAAACACAACCAATTACAAAAGTAGACCTCTTTCTTTATTTTAAACGAGATTTGTCCTGTGGTACTGTGGTTTGAAAGAAGAAATTACTATTCTTAGTTCTAAATAGAACATTTCATCTCCTTGATGGGTTTATATCCAAACTAGTTAATTTCATGTAGGTGTTGCTATGGTAACATCTGCTTTACTGATTGTGAATTTCAGTTGTTTGTAACCTTTTGTTTGCCAGTACTTTAAAGAGCTGAAAGGAGTACCTGAAGATGAATTGTCACACTATGGAGGTACATCTTTTCTTGCAGATTACTGCCCCTTTAATCAGGTAGGTATAAACATTGTTGATACTGTCCCTTTAATTAAGTATGGTATGAATATTGTTGATTACTGCCCCTTTAATCTCAAGTTTTGTGAGGAATCTTGATTACTGTCACCTTAGTCACATACTAACAAACACATTAACAACTTATATGGTTCAAATCTGTGGGCCATTATGGTGCTCACCCTATAGTCTACAATTATGCAGTGCAGTATGTAACCTAAGGGGTTACATTTAGTCTGTTGTGCTTATTTTATGCATTCTGTCTGTACCAATGCTTGGTCTATTATACTATTAAACTAGAGAGGATGGGGTGGGTTATAGCCCACACTGCTGCTTTTGGTCCCCAGGAGGTTTGTCTCTACATTTGCTGATCTTCTTAGCTGTGAAAATTATGTTTGTACATGTGTCATGCTTCTGCAATTCCTCTTCATTCCCCCCCATATTTCTCATCCTAGTTATGTTAGTGGTCTATTTATGTCAATGATAATGAGGCCATTAGACTCATACATTGTTAATATTGTTTGTTAGGTCTTATATTTGGATACAGTGGAATAAAGGTTTTGAATGTGTCTCCATATTTCTCACTTGATTGCTCAAATATAGTTAATGCAAGCATACATATCTGAATTTTCAAGACCCATTTCACAAGTTGTTCCTAATGTTTCATAAATACATGGTATCTGACTGGTTTGTTTACAGCAATTTTCATACACAACAGAAGATGGACAGAGCAAAACTTCCACATGCTACTTAACATCAAATAAAGTTTGTAAGTTGTTCACTTTTCTCATGTCATTACATATGTTTTATTTGCAGATTCCAAAGTTGAGTGCATATCATTCCTTGGATATTGTAATAGGCAGGATTTATGAATGTAGTTGGCATTTATGTATGCGTAGGTCAATACAAGCATCTAATCTAATGACCTCAAGGGGGAAATGGCTGAGAACATCAGATTAACGGTGTTTGCTGATCTTTATCTGTACATAGCAAAGGATGCAAATATCAATGAAAGGCAATTTTTAATTCCCTGTTTTTCAATGTAAATACTCAGTTCTGCCACAAACAACTGAGTAATGGAATTTTCATCATTATAAAACCCACTTTTTATAAAAAAAGCACATTTGAGAAAAGTTTGAAGGAATATTGACAAAATCTGGTACTGAAGTCTTCCTGATTGGTCGAACAACAGAAATGTGGTGGCAGTAAATCACAATGACACAAAAGAAACTTTTGGTTTACCCGTAGTATCTCATGGTTTCCTAAAGTTTTTCATCAAAAAGGAGCTACTTATTTGATTATGCTCAATTGTCAGTGATTTAATGAGACAAATTCTGGCTTATACTTATGGCAGTTTTATCCCAAAGTATGTTACATTTAGTGGAACCAGCTATCACAATGTAAATTTCATGTGTACATACTTTTGGAGGGGAGGCAACTGGTTGAAAATCCAGGAGGGGAAGTGGTGCAGTTGATCCCTCTCACAAGAATGAAGGTCCCAAATTATTCTGTTGGAAAGGAAATCACCCTGTCCCCTCCCAAATGCTTTACTGATGGGAACCAAGGAGAATTCTAAACAGAACTCCACCCAGTTTTACTTCCTTAAACCAAATGTTGTGAAAAGTGGTAATAAAGGGTTTAGAGATTTGTTACATGGTGTGAGCTTATATCTGATTACAAGCTGCCAGTCATAGTTTATATACAGGAGTTGTGTCGGTGGTATTTATGCTTAAGTAGCAGAACAATAGATACAGTAGAGGTTTTTCACGTGACGTCAGTGCGTTTCAATTGGATATACTGGCCATCACTGCTCATGCATAAAAAATGATAGGATCTTAGTTACAATTGTTGTTCAATGGACGCCTGGCCGTCAAAATAGAGAGACGAGAAGCGCAGCGACGTCGGTGAAAAACCTCTATTGTGATACAATGAATGCTTTGAAATGTCAAACAAATAAAGAGGTGCTTGATTCCACTGATTATATAAGTGAAAGACTCTCTCAAGACAAACAGTTTGAAAAGATCCTTCTCTCAATTCGGAATGCTGATATGAGAGATGATCAAGCCTGTAGCGAAGGAAGGGGGGAGAAGGTGGTATCACACGTAGAAATTTTTGTTGCCTCACCCTAGGAAATTTAAATAATTAGTAATTAAATAATTAATATTTGCCATTACCTGAATACATTTCAACAGATTTTGCCCCTTCAAATTATCCCCCCATCACCCCTATCCCCCTAAGCTACCCCCAGTACCTTGCATGGCTATGGACCTGCTAATGATATTATGGTCAGTTATTACTTGATTGCTGTTCTTGTGTACTATCATTTCAATTAAATGGTCTTTCTTATTGACAGCTGTTGGTGATAATGTTGCTGCTGAATATTATGGTCCCAACTCAATTTGCATCAACCATGGCACACCTTGGCTTCAAGAAAAGTGTATACATTATGACAGGCAAATAACATGGGGTGCTGGCTGTTACCAGGTAAGAACACAAGAAACTATTGTATGGTAACCTAAGAAACTGATCTAGGTTTGGTGAGGTCTCTTCACAAAGGAATTTGTATGGTTAGTTTCCTCCATCAACCAATTACGATTGTATTGTCTCTGCTTCCTGTTGAGAGTATAAGTACATGTACCCATGAGAATGTGTGCAAAATTTGCATTTAGCATCAATATTTATTACTATCAAAATGTGTTAGTATAAGTAAAAACCCATTCTTCCAAGTATGAGTATAAATAAGTGTGTGAAAGAGTGAGTATAAATATGTACTCACTGCAACTTTGCTCTGACACAGGTTTGATGTTATAATGGCTGGACCATATTTAGGGGCCAGGGCCAAGAAAGCCTAACAAAGAAATAAATATTTGGGCTTGAAAATAAATGGTGGGATGACTCCCTCCCCCAATCACATTAGTGCTGGAGATTCTGAAATAGTGTTAGTACTAGAGTCAGTACCCCTGTATTGATGCACCTGTCATGTCCCAGTGATCCTTCCCGGAGAATGGTATACCTGGACCCTGTTTTATGGATAAGTACCCTCAATCACTCAAGTGATCCCTCAAGTTAAATCTATCATGCAATAGTGCTATTGAGATCAAAGGTAAGACTGACAAAAATTGTGTGTAAAACATGGCCCTAAATATTGGTAAATATTTTCGCTGTGTGGTACTTGTTGCCAACTGAATATATTTGAATGATGTCAGTTCATTAAACGTATTGTACCCATAGATACAATGTCAATTTTAAGAAAGTTTATGACAGTGCTGGTAGACAGTTATTTAGTGTAGTGTGTTTGTGTCACAATTGAGAGGGTTTGAGTCCATCCTTGGTTGTTGCAGTGTGTCCTTGGACAAGACACTTCACTCTGCCTGCACCCCAGCTGAAAATGGGGGCTGAGCAGGGGATTATCCAAAGATAAACTGATGTCTCATTCTGGGGGGAGTATCCAGGACTTGAAATTTCTGAAGGTTTATTGCTAGCCAATGGGGTATTTGACAAACTTATTCCAGTAGCCCCTAGGACATTTTCACAAGCCTCAAAATACTTAGGGTACAGTACAATTACACCACTATAAAGCTTTTGTAGTAGCCCATGGGGTTTTTATTGTGGTTTGGGTTAGTCCCACCCTAGCAGACATAAATATTTTTTGAACCCTGGGAGTATCACACTCTTAATCTGCATCATGTCCTGGAAATTGTAGATAAGTACTGGCTTTACAAGCCTTAAAGGGAAAATGCAGTCACCCCAATCAGAGACAGTATGCCCCATCACACTAGTACATGAATGGCCTATTTTGATCATGTGACAATTGTTTTGGTAGTGAATTGTGAAATTCAAGGAGAATTTTTCCTTGCTTTACCTATTTTTTGTAATAGTTATGTTTGAAAAAGCTTCAGTGGTGCTTGTAATGCAATAAGAGGAGATTTGCAAGAGTTTGCTAATTTTTCAAAGCAAATTTGGGGGTGACTGCCTATTATCTTTAAGAGGGGAGGATGATTCTTTCTCCTGAATATTTGTGATGTATGAAGATATGATACTAATGGGTAGTATAATACAGAACCGAGTAACTGCCTGCTGTCATGTATGTGGTTTCTGTCCAATTCAGTATAACTTTAAGTACAAACAAAAAGTGACTGTTCTTTCCTGTAATGTACCCCATTTAATTGTTCTTTTACAGCACTTTTGCAGTGATTTGGGACTTAAAATTGTAATAGAGGGTGTCAACCATTTATGCACAGAAGAGGGACAAGTGATTGAAGTGAGTGTTGTCTCAAGTAATTACAGACATCAGGGCACTATAATCTGTCCACCCTGTTCTCAGTTCTGTGATAATTGTCCAACAACGGCAATAAATAATGTCATGAAAGGTGAGTGGTTCTGTTTTAATATCTTTTGTGTAAGTTTGGTGATGTGAATCATGTTGGTAAAACAATTGAATGATCATACACTGCAACTGCACCCACCATTATATGTCTTTTGCACTTGATACGTGAGGCTGAACTCAAAATTGTAGGGTACCTATCATAAAATCTTGAAGGTTAGTTGGTGTAGCTTCTATCATAAGTATCTAATTCCTTGGGGTCAGCAATCCCTCATATGAATATAGTAACAATGCTACCATGGTTTGCCATTGTTAGTAGCAGGATAGTTTAGAAGTACTATGGGACTGTCAATTTGGCCAAGTTACATTGAAGAAAGTTTGGCATTGATATGATTTTCACAAGGGGCAGTGGTTCTGAGGTATGGGTTGCATGAAAAGGGGATTTAATAAGGATAAAAATGTGGAAAGTTGTAGGGTATGAACCATTATGTGAAAGTTAGCATGAGCTTAAGTATCATTGGTTGAGAGCCAGAAATGTCAATAGATTTTTCACATGTAAAGAATAAATGGGTAAGGGGATTCAATTACTGGAGAATTTGAAAACTGCTTCAAGGAGGACATGCAACATGACCAATACAGTTTGAAGGGAACACATTTTATGTTGGAGTTGGATCTTTGATACAAGTTTACTAATAATTTTATAATAATGGAAATGATCAGATGTAGCTATTTGGAGGGGAATGATGATAGGGGAGTATCATAGACTGGAGTGGTGCTCTCCAAAATAATTTTGTAACAATGATTCCATGGAAGGTGTTTGACTTGTTCGAGTGTTCCCGCAGCTGATCATTACAGTTTCGGTAGTTAAAGATCTGTGCAATGTACACCAAAAGATTAACTTTGCAAAATATTTGTGAGGAATTGCAGTGATAAGTGGTACTTTTCTATTTCATGATTGCTGCTCTACACCTTTACCCCTTAGGTGTGGGTTTAAATTTGATAATGCAAGAAAATCTTGTTTTAATTCATAATGATTCATTCTGCCCCTGCCCCTGCGCCTGCCCTTGCCCGTGCATTGATGAAAAACTCCAATTGCCAGGAGGGTAACATCCTATACCCTGGGGCAGAAGGGATTATTTTTCTCATACCTTGCCTGACTTCACAAAAGAGAATGCTTGGTAGTCTCCATGTCAGGCTTGAGAGGAGAGGGACCACAGAGAGTGTTCCCTG
>WURT03303821.1:1550-21957 GCA_009936505.3 Holothuria glaberrima
TACCAGAAATATGTGAAGCAATGTCAGAATGTAGGTTAATTGAGTGAGATAGGAAGTGGGGTTGAATCTTGACCGTACAATCTCACCGACGATTGCCCCTTAGCAATCCTACCTCGATCGGACGTTGCCCGCGCGGCGGACGTGTATTGCTCCTGCACCCACACTGACTGTACTCGCAATACCAACTGTGCGTGAAGAAACGTACATGTATGGTATTCAACACCTGCTGTGAAGGAAATCTTGGACGATTCCCGCCCATGCCAATTATCAGCCCCCTGACAACTTTCATCACCAGAAAATTTGGGATTATCTCAGCAGGGGTCCCTTGTCTCAGTAACTTAACGTGGGAATTATTAGGGGATCTTGTCCATGTGGGACTTTTCTGGGTGAGAATTGCCCAGGGAGTTGTCAAGGGCAAAATTTCCTGGTAGGACTTGTACGGGACCTTGAGCGGGAATCTGGGAACCGGTTAAATAAATGGCTGGAAAAACTAGACTTACCGTTAATTTTCGCCTTTCTTCCCGTTTGGAATGATAGACCCTCTTACACGTTTGAGGTTAAGAATGGGCAACCCCCTCCCCATCCCTACCGGGGCTAACTTCATGTCCTCAGGCTGCTGGCCGAAACTGGCCACAATGCAGATTTATTTCACCGTTAAAGACATCAGGGATGTGTGCCATTTGTAGCCTCAGACTCGCTTCAGTAAAATCGGGAAGTAATGCCGGTTGATTTACCCTGACTTACCAGGGTGTTGCCATGATGTCATAACCCATAACTGGGGAGGTGGGAAGGTATTGCTATGTTTTACAACTCTCGGAATACCTATAGGGGGATCAATGATCTCCCAAAATGACTAGGAAAACACGGTGTACAGAACTGAACGCACTCATGCGATACGACGGTTTCTTTCACATTAAAGGTCCCAACCGTTCTTTCCACGAAAAGTTACACAAATACAAAATGCACTGGAACAGTTTTTCCATTAAATTGGGCGGATTGACCTACAACTTGCTATTCTCACACTGAGTGTCAACCGAGTGGCAGTTCTAGTTTGTATTCGGAAATGAACCTTTAGTTATGTAAACAGTTCCTTATAGAGTAATAACGCTCCGCAGGCATGAATTTCGACTAGAAATAGTAGCACTTGTGCTTCCGAGCAAACAAGTTTCAACTACGCACACAGTGTACAACGCACGAGGCCTGTTATTTATAAACAAGAAGTTCTGATGACGTATCGCCAACACTGCCGTCAAACCACTCCATACTAGAGTGCTGACGAACTATAGTTTGTATGTCAACGAAAGCTTTACTTAGCTTTCTGTCTCCCAGATAACATTGCACAGCTCGGTCTATGCAGGAAGTTGCCACAGACGGGCTTGGGTTAACTTTTTCATTCGAAACTATATTCCAGGGCAAATTGAATGGCAGGCTTGTAGTCGAGGGAGGGGGACTCCCCCTTGACAAATCTGTAGGAACAAAAATATATTATTCATTTTTAACATCATAATACGTCTCACTCTCGAAAAATGCCTCGCCCGCTTTCAACACCTTGTCCCAGGCCCGTAGCCAGACAAGGTACTGAAGAGGGCGAAATGGCTTCCAGCGGGCGAAAAAAATTCCAGGGGAGGGGGGAGGAGCAAATGTAAAAATGTATTAAGTCAAGGGCAACTTGAAACTTCTCTAGGAGGCGAAAAAAATTCAAGGGGCTTCACCCCCTCCCCTTGGCTACGGGCCCTGCCTTGCCTACCAACGGCGGACCTGGTGGAGGAGAGGTCTTTTGTCAGCCTGGCAAAGAATAATTGCAGTCACACACACATGCACACAGCAATAATCAGTTGTAATCTCATTACAGTTTCCAATAAAAACTGGGAGGGTGGGGTGAATGATTCCCTACAGACCATTTATTTCCCCTTCCCTCCCCCTTTTTGCTCTCCCCCGGTTTAGCATCCCACACCATCAACTGCTTGAACCAACTGTAACCGAATGTATCCTCTATCGTTACTACAGAATATTCTTGCCCAGCTCACCACCGTCCTTGACACAAGATCATCTCTCTCCCGATCCAGGTGTACGCTATGGCAGTATAGAAAATAGCCATTAACCTTTCAATAAAGGGGCGAGGTGGGATACAATTAGCTTCAACTTCACCTTGCCCTTAAAAAGTATGAAAAGAGTCCATGAAAACTGCCGTTTTGAGATGTGGCCCTCTAAAATTGTAAAAATGAAATAACAAGAACGCCAAGAGGCGTTGTGATTCCTTGCCAAGTTAAGAGATGGATTAGGTATGAGTGCATAAGTTTTAATCTTCCTTGCAATAATAATGGTAAGTTTGTGTAATCAATAAAGTAAATTATGTATAACATAAAATTTCTTTACGTATCCCTTATTGAGGTAATGTGGTGACCAAAGATTTTATCATATTTGCCAGCTGGTGACCTCAGATGACCTTTGACCTCTCCTTAAAAGCAATCCCAACTCTTAACTTTCACAAGAACCAGAATGCAAAAATCTATTGAGGTTTCGATATGTTTTATTTCAAATAATGCCATGACGTCCCATTTCTTTAATTCAGTAACTGGTCAAATGCTACCTACTTGTTTCAAAAATACGGCAGCTTTGTGTTTAAACTTGATCTTTGGAATTCTTGGTTAATTTCGCCTTTGATTTCTGGAGACCACAGATGACGATCTTGGGAATTCTTGGAAAATTTTACTTTTTGACCTCTGCAGCTGGTTACCCCAAGATGATCTTTGACCTCCAATACAAGGAAAGAGGTTTCTTCTGATTAGGCATCACATACCAAGTATAAAATCTATTCAAGCTTCTTACATCAAGATATCATGTTAACAACGTTATCAGAGTTTGACCTCTGGTAACCCCAGATGACCTTTCAACCCCACTAAAAGCAAAACGGTTCTTTGTCTCACCATTACGTATCTACACACTATGGATGGAATTTATCCATGCTTCCTACCTTGAGATATTGTTTCAACAAAGTTTTCAGAGTTTGATCCCGGTGACCCCATATGACCTCTGACCTCCACCAAAATGATACGTTTCTTTCTCTTACCGTAAGGTATCTACATACTACGTATGAAATTTATCCAAGCTTTCTACCTTGAGATATCATGTTTAACAAAGTTTTCAGAGTTTGGCCGTCGGTGACCTCAGATGACCTTTGAACCACGCCAAAAACAATCCCAGCAGAAATCTTTACATGCTCTACCCACAAACTTTGAAGTGTCTCACCCTTTCCCTTCAAAAACTAGAGCGCTAAAGAGATGTTGGAATACTCATACACACACATACACCGACATCACCATCGCAAAAATTCCTTGCCTGCCTAGGGCAAGGAATAAAAAATGAATGAATAACTACTAAAAAAACTGATAATAATTGCAAAAAATGTTCTTATTGCCAATCCAATTTTTCCTTTCGTCACGATCAGTTACTATTCCAGAAACCACGACAGAAAAACAAAAGTTAATACAATTTTCACGGACTGTCTGTATTCCAAGAATAAGTACAATACCAAACTCCTTTCGGCAAAATTGTCTGATCAACATGTTTACTTTATTCAAATTCCAGTACAAACTCTTCTCATGTTGCTTAGCAACAATGCTTCTTAGATAATTTATTTTGTTAATATATTACTTCTTTGGTATCTTTCATCAACTTAGCTTTCTTTAAAAAAAGAAAAAAAAACTCAAGTTGCTGTATGATGATAATGAATCGGTTGTAATGTCGTGTGCAGATATAGCTATTGCATTAAAGACGTACTGCTCGAACAAAACCGGATAAGGCAAAAAAAAAAAAAAAAAAAAAAAAAAAAAAACCGTGACGCGTTGCATACTATGCATACTATGTTACAAACACATATTTGCGTACATGGCACATCGAACCCTCCCGCCAAATTAAAATTCGATTCACATGACCCGTCTCTAATCATATTTTTGCTTTAAAGTCTTGCAAATTCAGAGCTGACCGATCAACTCTATTTCAGTTGTACAACTCAAGAGGATAATCTCGGGAATTTTTTTTTTTTTTTGCTCAAGTTTCGTTTTTGACTTAAGTAAGATAAAATTGAATCTTTTAGTGATTTTAATAGACAGGGACATCCCAGAGCAGAGGGTGCGTCATCAACGAGAATATGACGTTACTTATGGATCTATGGGAGGGGCAATGGAAGTGGCCGCCTTGAATCGAAGATCGTCGTTTCTACATGCCTCTTTCCACGATACTGCCGTCCAACTGTCCAACGTGTGAAGGACTCACAGCTAAGTAACTAATGTCTAAGAGCGCTATTTTCTGTAGTTTAGGGCGAATGGGATTTTAAATTTTCTAAACTCAGCCTCAGCTAATGTCATTGCCGTACGGGCCAGGGGGGCTGGGGTGGCCGCTCCCTAAATGTCAAAAACCTGACTACGGGCAGATATTTTGTCTCAGTCGGGCGGAAAATTGGACAGTTAAATTCTATATTTCAGACTCTGGAGTCGGGCAAAAATCACCGCCCTCCCTGAGAAAATCAGTCCCGTAAGCCCGTGGACACTGTAGGTCAGAGATGTAAGCTTTGGTTGTGGTCTCTCACCCCTCGTTGGGACCAGTACCCTCCCCTTTTGATGAAAAAGCTCTGGATCCATCGCTGTAATAGCTGTATACCGTCAAAGTATGGTCAATGATGACTGAACGGTAGATAAGGAATGACGTCAAAGAAAAGAATTGGATATAACCGGCATTTGGTAAAATCAATACGAGGATGAGGGTCAAATGAGGGTCAGCCTGATTTAAGAAGGGCATTGTCACGTGACAAGATCTTTATTTATGTATTTCCTGTTTTTTCTTTGCATTATTTAGTCTGCTTAACCTACGTATCATAGGTCACTTGAAGGGGGAAGTTAGAGAGGTATGAATGGCTGGTACCGGACTGCAGAGCCACTGCTCATTAAAGACGCCATCATATTGATAAACTGTATAGTGTCAAAACAAGTAAGCACCACACAGTCTCTAAAGATGTCATCGCCTAGACGAACGGACAGACGCCCCACCCCACCCCAGCCCCCCAAACCCAGATAGAGCAGCAGATCGAGAGAGGGGGAAGACGGACTCTTTTTAATTACTTGTCTTGACCACTTTTGGTTCGTTAAAACCAGTATGGCAGTATTTGACATTTCAAGTCTCAATACTAACCGTGTAGGTCAAAGATTCCATATGCCGTTTTACAAATGAGCGTACTATATACAAAGCCATATAGGCTAATTTGCACTTCAGTGCCAGTTACAATTATTAAGATCGCTTCTCGACGTTTTGGCTAAGATCATGAGTAATATTTGTTCTTTTCAGCCAGTCAAGAACGGGACCACGCATGACAGACTCTTTGTAGAGGTCTGATGGTCGGTCGAGAGGTTGGCCAGTTAAGTTTGTTGTCCTTTCGGGAAGGGATGGGGGGGGGGGCTATCTTGTCCTTTCTGGGACGTGGCTCCTTTGAAGAGCAGAACTCCTTCAGGAGTAATGTTTAGTTTCGCCTCTTGGCTCTTCGCCAGAGAGTCGAGGGACTCTTGGAAAAAAAGTATTTAGGTCAAGTACATAGCTTGTTGAATGAAGGCCACGCTGGTGGAGGCAATAAAACATATTGACAGAAAGATTTGTGGTTCAGGGCTAGTAAAACACGGAAGTTCTTTTTTTGCTCACCTGCAGTAAAATAGAGGGCGTTCTAATAGACACACGCTAAGACTATTTATTGCTTAGAAATACTTTTAAGGCAACAAACACAAACAGTCATCTTTGTTTGAAGCAGTATAGCCTGCGGAGGGGACGATTTTTATTCGTTCAGCTCATCTCTACGAAAGAAGGGGGCGGCAGCCACAGAAGATCTACGCAAGCCAGAAGCATTAATACCACTTCAGTAGTATCTACAGTTCCGGTAGATTTTACAAATACTGCTAAATAGACTCAATGATGTATACTGTCTGATATCAACTCAGAATACCAATCTGGGATGAATTTCTTTCCACAGGGGTATTTTAGGATATTCATTGAAAAATTTTGACCCACTTAATTTGTGCCAGCTTTTTCGCGGAAAAATTGACCTGTTAGTAAAATATAAGGGGCCATGATTTCACTCTTGAAAGGTAATTTGGAGACTTCTGACGGTGCATTTCTTGTGAAGTGTCGACTTTAACCATTCCAGCGTTTAAGTACTGGCACACCATTCTCTTACCAACATGCTTTTAATCTTTCTCCTTTTCTGCTGATACTTCCGATTCCAGCTTCAAAAAGATAAGTTGCAACTTTTGCTTTGCATTATTGGCTACGAGTCTGCAGTCCAGACTCAGGGTCATAGGTCAATATGGAGGTGGCATACAGTTTGGTTAGGAAGCCAATTGGTTCATCGAGGACCCTGTACCAGAGTGAGCGTGGATGAACACCGGCGAGATTCTCCTTTTCTTTTCGACTCGTGCTCAGAGGTTAACAAGGCAGGTGTATACTAATCGCTTCCAATCCTGCTCTGAGACCGCCATTTAACATCCCCATCTGATGGGCATGAGTAGTGTATCCCCCAGTCTTTAACCACTTTCCCGACGGCTGGGGGTGAGGGGTAGAGTTGGAGGTTCCTTGCTCAGCACCACTGCTCAACAGCTGAAATGAGCAAAGCTCACAACTTCCTGAACTGGACAATCAGATACTCAATTCAATTGGGGCTGCATCTTAAAAGAACATTTTCAATTTGTTATTTTACAGAAGACATACAAAAAATAAGTGTCATACTTGAACAAAGTTCTCATTTTCAACATTTTATTATACGTCTGACCTTCAGCTTCACGAGTCTTGCCAACAGTAGGTGTTATCATACTAACCAAGATGCAACATATCCCATGAGCAAACAGGGATGAGCCCTGGATTTTCTGAGAGGCAGGCACACCAATCCCCACCCTGGGGACAGGGTCTATGGGTGGGAATACATTAGAGGTTTGTCTGTGCTATGAGGAAATATTGTGCCTGGTTGGTTTTGTAATGTTTCAATTAGTGCTGGGTGGAAACTTTTAGTGCATGGTGATGCTACCTTATATAGGCACATTCCTGAGTTTATTATTAACAGTCAGAGGGAAACTTTATTAATTCTTTAAAGGGCAATCTCGTCATCCCAGATAGTTCCAGTTCTTCCAACTAAGCAACTTGAAGCTCCTCCAAAATCTGTGATAAGCTCATCCTTGTGTAGACACAAGCCTATTTTATTGCTTAAAGTCATGTCTTGGTGAGCCTACAAGGCTATTATGTGTAATCCACTCTCTCTCTCTCTGCATTGTGTGAAATGTGAGCTACTCTGCATCTTTTGAATTTTCAAACTTTAATGTCAATCAAAGAGCAGTCACCAACTGAGAATTTTGATAACCCCACACTAAAAATATACTTTGGGGTGACGACTGTTTGTCTTTAAATCAAAGGCAAGGACATCAAAACTTAGTGACATGTGATAGTTCCAGTAAGGTCCTATTTATCCCTCTTTCCCTTGTATCTATATTTTTTCTTCAAATTTTAAATTTTTAAGACATCCTCTCACTAAGCACCAGGGAAGAAATGGCTGATACCACCACATCCCCCTTCCCCACCATCCCACCCTAAACAACCATGTGCACACCAGTCAAAATTCTTATTCTGAAGTACACACAATGATACAGAACTCCTACGGGCAAAAGTTTCTTTTCATTCAGTATATCAATATTCATTGAATGGTCTCTTTCCCTTCCCACATGAGTAGTTTCCTGTAGTATATGAAAGGGCGTCTGCAGCGGCCACAACAAAACTGAACCATCTTTTAACTCTGCAGTTACTTTTCTCCAAATACCAAGTCCACTTTTCAGCACATTTTACCACACTAACATCTGCTATCCATTTTTCAATGTTACCAATTCATGAGCAAACCAATTTCTTCAAAGTGGCTGTAGCAAATGCTATTGTATGAGGGGAGTTGTATTAATCCCACTAAACTTGCTGTTTAAAGTGTACCCATAAGTTTTCATTTACAAGAAAATATATAAAAGAGTTTAGAAAAATCACTCTCATTGGTCAACTTCCATCTTCATAGTTTAATCAGGGGCTGAGATATAAAATGCAGACAATTATTCACTTTATTTGAAACAGCAGGATGTGACATAATTTGTGAAGTCCTCAGGATACCTGCTTTGGTTTCTTTTTGAAACAAACCTATTCACATGACCGTGAAAAAATTAACTTCTTGTTGGTCAGGTTGTTGTGTTAGTTAGATGAGGTTTTATGGCTCAGTTTCTAACCAAATGGTTTAAGTCGGGCTGGCATACTGCCTTCTTTCCAGCTGTTGCTCACTGGCTTGTTTTCCCTACTCCATTGCTTATGCTGAGCACCAAGCAATAGGTTCCATTTTTAAAGTCTTTGGTATGACCTGGCCAGGATTCGAACCCCTGACCTTCCAGCTGCAAGTCGGATGCTCTAACCACTTGACCATGCAGTCAGGTTGTTGTGAGGAGGGGGCTTGCATAGCCAAGTCATTCTATAATTAGACAATCATTACCTTATGGTTCAAAGTAGAGAGGCTTCAGATAAAATGAAGCAAACCAAAGAATGTAACTTCAGTAGTAAAAGAGTCACAAATGACTGTGCAACCAACAATTTAGAATTGACTAATCTTCGACATTTCATACTTCAGCAGAGGAATGTCCCGTGAAGATAGGAGTTTGACCAATGACTTTCATTTGTCAACTTTTGTAATATATGTTTTTGTATTTCTGGACTTTGGGTACTCTTAAAATTGACATAAAACCTACATAACCCAGTTGTTAATGCAAATGACAACCTTTATGGCATAACACAATGGCAATTTAGTGATTTTTGAATGCTTGTCAACAAACTTCTTTTAACTGTGACACATGGGTTCATGCCCACCGACTCCCTCCCCTACTCCTAACCCTCACTCTTGACATGATATACACTAGCACCATGTTTTAACAGGGGTACTTCAAATTCAACAAATATTTGCATCCTGGAACAAGCACTGCAAGCATGGCTGTATTCAATGTACACCTGTATTCAACATACACTGAATTGTGCAGTACTACGGGGTGAAAAGACAAGGCCACACCACAAAAATACTTATTCCAATAGACTATACTGACAAAAAAACCTCGTTAGATAAATAGTTTACTACTGACATAGAGGTCATACTTTTGTCGACCACTCCAAATTCAAATAAACAAAAAAAGGAAAAGAAAAAAAAAAGATGTGGTTACATTTGCTGACAGATCAATTTTTTCTGCTTGGAAAATGTATCATAAAATTTGCCTCAAACCAATCTGGAAACTTCTTTATGTGATGGGTGCAGTACTTATACCCTAAATTGATATACCTAAAATATACAGCTTAGACAATATCAGTGTGGTGTGGTCTGTTCACTTTGCTGTGGATGATTTTACGATCATGTTTAATCAAGATAGTTATCATTATAAATATTTCTGTGGTGTGACCCTTGAGATCATAAATGGTTTTATTACGTTATTTCCTTTTCCTTGTCTATTATCTTAGCTGGACAATCTTACGCAAATAAACAAAAGATTGAGGACGTCCTTTCCCCACAGAAACACAAAACGATGGTTATATTGCTATTGCATTGTTTGATAAAAACAAACTCCTAAACTCATTCCCACCCTAACCACACTTAAAGCTGTCATAATGCCCATATTTCATCTGAATTAAATCCATTACCATCTGTCAAAGTACTTCATTCTCAACAAAAACACCTCTAAATCTCTCTTTATTACTCCACATCCTTCAAGATAAATTATTTAATATCCAGTCCAATTCATTTCTTCCTTGAAAGGATGCCAATCCAACATTGCACTTTGGTCTCCTCTGTTTATTACATAGACCCTCATTGGTTGTTTTCATTCCTTCATCAAAACAAGTGCCATATCTCGACCAATGACGAGGCTTGAAACATTTCACTGCTGCTATTACATTCTCATCTTGCTTTCCACTGGAAAATGTTCCATATACAACTTTGTTTGCATGTTATTCAACACACAACTATCCACAAGTAGCCTTGTTGTCATACTCATTTCCCTGTGATACTTGGGCAATATCACATCGAACATTAATACTGTTAATTGGTACCAAGTACAAGTTCAAACTGCCTGTGACCAGTTTTTATATTCCCCACCAACCACATTCTCTCTCAACATCCGTTATCTTCAAGCAGCCTTCTAGTCTTCCCCCATTCTCTCCTGAGAAGGGGTCTAACATCTCTCTTTCTTTTTCAATTCATGAGAGCCAATTACTTCGAAATGCTGTCATCAACAGCATACATGTTTCTTCACTGAATGACAACTCTCGTTTAAACTAACTCCAATACCTTGATTGTACCCTGACTGTTAGCTGCAACCAGTACGTTAGAACCCTGCCACAGGAAGAGAAATTCTTTGAATTAAACAGAAATCATATCAGTGAAAACTCTCTTCCTGCTTGACAAATACCCTAAATAACCTACCCCACATGAGTATGCCAGGTGGGGTAGGGGCAGGGGTCATGGGAAAGAAGTTTTCCAATTTCGTCAGGGAGCCTGAAGGGGTACAGTTTCTTATATAATCCCAGACAGTGACAACACCCCAAAATTTTTCTTCAACTGAAACCCCAAAATTCCCAAATTCTTTTCAACAGAGACGCATAAACCACAAAATTTTTGGGTACCCAAAGCACCAAAAGTTGTGCTATTCCCATTGTTCAAGCACCCCATTGCCTTTGTCAAGGCTTTCAACTGTTGGTCCAACCTCATAGGAAGCTTGGTCCCTTGTTGGGAATATCCTGGCACCACCACTTCAGTAACAATTCTTTCTAGAAAATACCTGCTCCTTCCCTGAAATACCTCCCCCCAGCCCCCCCCCCCCAAAAAAAAAAAACCATGGCTTTCTCTTTTCCTCTGGCAAACAAAATTCTCTACTCCAAGGACAAAATAATTCAGTGGAACAAGAAGCTTACTCCATAATAAGTCTACACTTTTGGATACACAAAAGAAACCATTAAGATTCAGGACTTAACAGAGAAAATGAAATAGCACAAAATTCCCCAAATATTCACCACGTAAAACATACAAGCTTCTTGACACTTACGATACCAGAGGGCAAAATAGGATTAAACATACATACATACATACATACATACATACATACATACATACACACATACATACATACATAGATAGATAGATACATACATACATACACATGCCATCATGACTGCACAGGTTTCTCTTTCATCGAAATCAAAAATGTAATAACCAAAATTGCAAAGTTATTTTTGTCAACATGTATGTGTACAAACTTTACATAGATTCTCCATCACATTAGTGTGTAACAAAATGTTCGTTTGCATACTGCAGCCTGCGATTGCTTTGATATCTATTCGCAATTCACGACACACTACTAATAAATTTGTCCGCATAAAACATGCAAAACAGTGCAAGGTCTTAGAAGGTAGCACATAAATAAAATACATTCTCTCACCGTTCTCCATGCCACAGCACTGACAAATTCATTGGCTTCTTCTTCCTTCTCATCTTTGTCCTATGTAATTAAAAAAAAAAAAAAAAATTGCACAAAAACAGAAGTTGAAAATCTCAGTTCCACACAATACAAAAACACTATCTGACACTGAACTGACAGACCCTGCAGCTTCTACAGTATATTACTATAAGGCAAATCTAGGCCTAAAGAAGCATTTTATGACAAAGATTAGGTGAAATTGAGAAAATGTTTGCCCCAAATTTACCACTCTGAAGCAATGCAATTATTGTCATCCTCTTTAAAATAAAAAAAAAAAAATAAAAGGTCACGCCAAATTTCATACACGTGGTATTTACACTGATGTTCTTATTCTATGTTTTGGTAAGTAGTTTATAAGCTAAATGCTTGCTTTTCTCATCTGATTTCCCCTCCAATTCCTCTACATCCGATTGGAGGATTGGTGGTCACATGCCCTGGGTTATTTGGCACACACGGTCTTGTGTTATCCATCATGGATTAGCATACAAATAACACGTAGTGTTTGGCCCTGTCTGCTCCTTGAATCAAATTTTGACCAAAATCTAGCCTATTTCGGAAATTAGGTGTGATAACATACCAATAATGAATATTTATAAGTGTAACAGTATGAATAATTTCCTGAGTTGAAAGATTGAACATTCTATTCAACAAGGTGAAACAAACTGGCATCAACACAAAGACCACCTTTGTCACGCTCTGTTGAAGATGAACACAATTTGTTGCACTTCTCTTCAAAAGACACTTAACTACATTGTTGCTGGTGCGAAGAAATGAAACCAAAGGGGATCTTCCCTTTTGATACATTTCTAGGCAATATATTTTTCTTTTAAAACTCAGCAGGGTTTTTTTATTTAACCATTATGGGCATTTCTGTCATACTTCAGTCTCACTTAGCTGCTACAAGGGGGAGTAGTTCCCCAGACAAATCTTTTCTTAGCAAAATTATTGACATAGATGCATTGATGACATAGATGACATAGATTCCCCCAATCGTGCAGCTAAGTGTGAACTCTACTGTTCACCTCATGTTACATACCGAGGTTTAAATTTTATGACTGGTCGATGGGTATGGTGTCTATCTTAATTTTGGTAATCCTGAAGAATAATTGTGGTAGTAAAAGGACTTTGGTAAGTCTAATTCATGATATTGAGAAGGGTGATTTAGTGCATCTTTAAGAAACTAACACAGCTACTTATTATCTTAAATTGGTACAAACCATTCTTCACTTCCCTTCCTGGGTTTAGTAGTGCAATTATTTCTGAATGGTGTCAGTGGAGTTTAAGTCCCTGACACCAAACAAAAACTAAACAGAGACTGAACAGTACCTACAATGGGAGGAACCTGAAACTTTACAGAAACAAAACTGAAATGAAACTGATGTAAACTAAAACAGGCCTAACTGAAACTGAACAGATACTAACTGAAATGGTACAGAAACTGAGGGACTGAACAGTACCTGAACCATGAAAAAGCAGAAATTTAATGGACTGAACTGTAGCTGAGTAGAGACTGAACAGTGACTGAACTGAGAATGAAGTGAAACTTTACACATGCTGAACTGAAACATAACTGACATGAACTTGAACTGAGAGAGTGCTGAAAGTGAAGTGTAAACTGAATTACTTGTTGACTTACCAAAACACTCCGTACTGTGTCAAATTTGAAGGTGAATAATTGTTTGGAAAGTCCTTTATAATAAACAAAGACTGAATTATTCTCACTGCCGCAGGTAATATAATCCTCTGTAGCAGCTAATCCTACAAAATTCTTCTCATTTATGTGACCTCTAAATGTTCGAAGGCAGTGGGGTTTCTCTACATTCCAAAGCTTCAGTTGGCTGTCTGTGGATCTACAGGAATATCAAAAACAAATAATAAACACTAACATTCATTTTTTTCTTTTTACCAATAACAGCAGTTTTAAATTTATCCATGTTTTCCTTTTTTTTGTAGCACTCCAAGCATCACATGACAGCAAATATTCTGATTTTTCCCTCATAAATTTTAAAAAATTCCAAGATAATTCTATTGATCTATTCCTGCTGAACACATTTTAAAAGCCACCATAGCGAATAATCCAATGGACGGCTGTTTGGACATGAAACAAATTAAACAGGCTGAACAATTTCTCTTTTGGGCCAATCAAATTCCCTGAATCCCCCTCTCATGCCTCCTTCAATATTAGCCTGCTGGTAGACCACATATGATTAGTTACCAGATTTTGATTAATGTTGCCAAGGATTCCTATATGAGGGTCGCAAATATAAATTAGGTATGAATGAATACGACACAGATTCAATTATGGAGAGAGTGGGTTTAAGTTAATGCGGTAAACTTACGCGGAAACAATTTCATCCGCTGTGAGGAATTTGGTGTAAGAAACTGCTTTTCTGTGACCTTTGAAAACGTTGACCGCTGTTCTTGTGTTCCTAAGGTCGTAGTAGTGAACACAATGGTCTGGGAAGAAATTATTCAAACAGAACAATTTGTACTTGACATTAAATCTCAGTAAAATATCAATTGTAGTCTTTTGTAGTAAAATAATAATGAACTTATAATATGTACATTTGGTATTCAACAATCCAGGAATTACGCTGTCAACCAGGAGATTCATTTCATCAATGGTTTTGCACAAAAAAAAAAAAAAAGAAACACAAAAAGAAACACTTTAAGTGACTATTTCTTTTTCTTTCCGACATGAAATGTTACTCCATTCAATCGTTTCAGTTCAATTTTAAAACATTTCCTTCTGAGATAACACTTTCTCAATACTGAAATCTATACCCAAGATGAAAATGTTGAAAATCACTATTTGAATGATATAACACTGGCAGATGTAATGCAAATTAGTCCTGACAGTCACACTCATTGGCACAGTGTAAGTTCACCCCTTTCCAGCCTGCACTGTAAATCTGTAATACCCACTTTCCTATCATCTTCAAAGGACTCTTACATTACATCTATCAGTATCATACTGCGAAACTTACCAATAAAATATTCAAATAATAATTAGTATTCAGTGCAGTAAACTTTCCACTTGGAATGAAAGTAACTACAGCTTTATCAATAACAGCAAACTATCATCAAATGTTAAATAAATAATCTGAGAAAACTCATTACAACAATAACAGCACTTTTGTACTTCTTTACTTTTTTTACATTATGGTTCCTTTTTAAGTCCCAATTTCTAAATTTCGCTGAACCTTAAAACCATGAAAATGAATAATTTAGCAAGTTTTATGTATAGTAAACTTAAACTCAGGACACAATTTTTAAAGACCACTTTTACTCCACAAGTTTCCCCAATATATCTTGGCATTTTTGCTAAGCTTATTTGTAGTATCTGTTCTTTTCAGTCATTCGACAATGGGACCCTCCATAAAAGACCCATCATGTAAAGGTCGGAGGATCGAGAGGCTAAGTTTGTCGCCTTTTCCCAGATGTAGCTCCTTAATAGGGGAGCAGAACTCCCTCAGGCGTAATGTTTGGTTTCGCCCCTTGGCTCTTTTTCCCCGGAGATTCAAGGGGACTTTGGAAAACTATTAGTTCCCCCAATATTTCAACTCTAAACTTTTATCTCGTTTAAAAGCTTCAGATATTTCTTTCTTACCTGCTGAACCAAATGCCAGATTGTAAACTTTGGTGGGACTGAACTTAACGCAACAAACGTTGGCTTTGGCTTCTATACATGTGACTGAGTTCTCTTGATTTGTGGACCATATTTTGACTGAAAATACAACAAAATGTGGTTTTAATATTTGATTTCCTGCAGACACAGAAATTCAATGCACAGTACAGATACTCCAACTTGTCTCTGTCTGCACAATAGTTAAAGTGCTTTTATTGCATTTCAGGACAAAATGGTAGCACAGAAGTAATGAAGTTCACTAGTCTGAATGCTCAGCCTTGTTAAGGCTACTAGTCCTAAAGAAGGGTTTAAATTAAAAGTTGGTTTTGAAATATTTGAGCCTGCGGTATTTAATCTAAGCATTCTGGTGAAATCTGCATTCAGTACCTATTTGCTGTTTTTCAGATATTAGCAGATAAAGTTCTAATACTTTCATTCCTGAGTGTTACCTGAAGCAAGCACACATGTAAACCATAATCTTGCATTAGCAGACACAATTCTGTTTTTTCCTTAAACTGCACAACTAACTTCTTTCATAATCCCACGCTTACGTAATGTGCATGCATGAAAGGCATGGCAACTTTCTAAACTTTTCATTCCCCATGGGTAACTCATATTAATATATTTTGGTCATATGATAGCATAAAATAAAAAGAAAACAAGACATTTGTTCACTGTGAGGTGATGACATCATTCCTGCTTACTTTTAAGTTCACTTTTGGCTCCAAATATAGTAACTTGATCCGCCAATATCTCAAGAACAGCACATTGGAACCAAATTAAAGTTTCACAAGAATAAACAGACTTAGTTTTCTTTTACTAATCAGGAACAAAGTTTCACTTTAAATCCTTCTTTTACCAGCTACATAATTCTTAGGTTGTAAATTTCTTTGCTTGCTTCACAGAGGGCACTGTTCTAAAATCCCTTTTAGTGACTAAATCTGCCCAATAGTAGTTACCTAAATAATTATATAAAGACTCTCTTCACTTTTAAACTGTTTGAATTGTTATTTCAGCATTTTGCTGAACTAAAGGGACATATGAATAAGTCCCCATATGGAAGGATGGGTGGGGGAAGAGGATAGGGGGATGGGGGAAGAGGATAGGGGGATGGGGGAAGAGGATAGGGGGATGGGAGAAGGTTGTGAATTGCTATGCTTGACACCTGAGGCCACTCTTCTAAAAGTTTTTACAGAAACTGGATCCACCCAAATGTTATCTTAACACAACAAAGGTAAGACATCAGTTACAGAGGTGCCAAGTTTTGGAAATGGATTTGGACCCACCGATGCACCAGATCCTACTTATGCATTGCGCTGTGGCTGGCATGGTGGGTCCAGGGACAAAGCCACAGTAGGGGTCCGGGGACAAAGACATGGTGAAAGCCCCAGGAAGATCTCGCATTTTAGAGGTTTCTTTACCAGCCTTCCACCTGTGTAACACATGTTCAGAGCAGATTGAGGTAAGTGTACAAAGCTTAACTTATAATGCACATTGCCAGGTGCACATTGCCAGGCTGCACAATTTAAATACAAAACAGCCGCTAAGAAACAGTGTACCCATTAAACAAATCTGTATAGCCCTGGGTTGTGGCAAACCCTTGTACATACTTATACATACTGTAGGCTGTAATAGGTACATGGAAAGCCCCAGGTTTAAGCTATAGGTCTTAACGGAAAACTGTGATGGCATGCATCCACCATCACTCTTGCAGTGCATAGTTCAGAGAAATTTAAATTCAAACTTTATCTTTTTTGGTGGACTGTTTAACTTCATCTTGGTAACTGAGCACATAATACTTTAAGCCAGGGGCTTGAATAGGAGTAGCATAACAGTAGGCCTAGGACATAACCTAGCATAGGCCTTCATGAAAAGAAAACCAGAAGCCAAAAGGCCTCGTGATTCATTGCCATAGAAAATGTTGGGATTTTCTTGGGAATTCTTGGGAGATTTTGCTTTCGACCTCTGGGAACCCCAGATGACCTTTGACTCCCCCCCCCCCAAAAAAGGTTCTTCCTTGAACCATAAAGCATCCAAGTACCAAGTATATCATCTATCCAAGCTTCCTACATTGAGAAATTGTGTTAAGAAGGTTCTCAGACTTTGAACCCCCCGTGACCTTTGACCTCCACCTAAGACAACATGGGTTGTCTTACCATAAGGCATGCACATACCAAGTATGAAATCTATCCAAGCTTCCTACCTTGAGATATTATGTTAACAAGTTTACAGTTTTGACCCACATGACCCCAAATGATCTTTGACCTCCACCAGAAACAATAGTGTCCATCTTCTAATCATAACACATCCACTTATCACATATGAAATCTAAGCTTCCTATTTTGAGATATTGTGTTGACAAGGATTTTAGAGGTTTGACCCCCGATGACCCCAGATGACCTTTGACTTCCACCAAAACAATAAGGTTCGTTTTCTCACTACAATGCATCCACATACTATATATGAAATCTATCCAAGCTTCCTACCTTAAGATATGGTATTAACAAGGTTTTCAGTGTTTGACCACTGTGAACCCAGATGACCTTTGACTTTCACCTAAAACAAGGTAAAGCCTAGCTCAGGCTAGGCTAAGCCTACATCATAATGTAGCCTATGCCATAGGCTAAGCCTATGTAAAGCACTACTGACAACTAGGCTGTAGGCTAGCTAGGCTCATTTATTTAATACCATGTTTGCTGTGCTTTTTCACATTTCAAAATAAATCACATGGCATAGGCCATGGCATATGCTTGAGTATTCTTCATTGAATGTGACAACTTTGCTTTATACAAGACAAAGCTACAAGTCTGTAGCCTAGGCTAGCAGGGCTGTCAACTTAAGTGACTGATGAGAGTGAGATTTGCTGAGAGACTACTGACGTGGAGCGCGAACATTGTTTCGCGCAGAGTGTTCCACCCGGGGGACTTTTTGCCAAAAGTACCTAGATTGCAGGAAATGGCACTTCCTGTGCCTCATTACTGCATGCCCAGACTTGTCAGTTTTCAGGTGTTTCATGTTCCTGGAAATTGTTAAGGAGACATTTTGTTCACATTATAAATAGGCCTTACTAGAAATCGGAAATTCTGTGGCCTACTGGTATGTATTGCTGACAGCCTAAAATCGAATGTAAATATTGGTCCCCCTCCCTTCTGAGAAATTTTTTAATTTAAGATGGCTTAGATGCAAAATGGTGCTACCTTTGACAAATTTCCGAACTGATCATGTATTGGAAAACTTTCACAATTGAGTAATTCTTACTTTTAGTTGACTTAAAAGAAAAGGTGTGTTGTTTAAATGGAGGGTAACAACTCCTCCCCTGGAAAAATTCTTGTTCAGGTAAGGTGGTTTAGATGCAAAATGCAGGTATCTTTGGCAAATCTTTTAATAACATTCATAGAAATTATCATTATTTAGTGAAATTCTGACCATGGCATAGCACTCGATATAAAAAATGTGTAACGACAAATGCATACTGCTAATGTTAAAGTATACGCGACTCATGTCATAACATTGTGCTAAGATTCTCGATCTACTGATGAAGGGTCCCTGCAGAAGTCAAAGATGTCCATTTTTGGCAAAGTCCTTTGGTTGGAATAATGTATTATTGCCCCAATAATGGTTTTAAGATGAGGGGTGTGAATCGTCATGAATGCACGCAAAGCGCGCCGAAACTTTGCATTAAAAGTTGTTCTCATAACAAAGTTGTGAGCGGAATTTGCACTGAGACACTTTAAATTCCTAACAAAATGAATCCGCCAATTAGAAGGCGACTCTTCCCCCTGAATACCACTACTTTGCATTTTTGCAATGCCCTGAACCTCCATAATGACTTCAATGCACAACAACAATCAGCGTAATTGTTGAATCCTCACCACTGAATAATGCGGATATGTTTGAGATGGCATTGGGAGTAAAAAAAGCCATGCGGTAACACTGCAGAATGCGAAAAGTTTGGTACTTTGAGAAGACTTGGTGAGAATTTTGATAGCTTGAGAACAACTTGTGATAAAAAATGATTAATATAGATTCATCAGTCAGTCAGAAACACACCTCACCTTTAACCCCTATTGCTTAAAGGCCTTTGTGGCTCATTGAAAAATTTTCTGGAGAATTTTTAAGAAATAGATGTGCCCCCCCCCGCTTCTGCAAGGAGAATAATTATAGAAGAGGGGATAATTTGTTCCTTGGACTATGGTTATGCTACTATTTACTAGCAATGTACTATCCAATGGTGCACTGAGGAACATGATACTAGCTCAACAAAGTGACGGACGGTGGACTCGGACACAGTTGTTTACGTTTCAGTCAAAGGAGCTAGCTCAATGATGGCAAGATTAATTATACTGTATACTGCACTACTGTCAGCTTGCGGCAGACTATGATAAGGAGAAGGAACTCAGGTAGCATGATAGCTGGCGTTTCACCAACACCTGACACATCATTTGTGTTATGAGTGGAATTTTTTACACCATATTACGACATTGCGTGAGAAACTGATGCTTTATGGTGAGAGCATGAGATTGAGCTGAAATGTGTGACTCTCAAGCTGAATATGTGAGAGTTGATAGCCCTGAGCTAGTCGAGGTTCAGGTAAACCTCGGCTAACGTACAATGTTCAGCACTGTGGAGCCTTGTCAGTAACACTTAGCCTTAGGCTTACTTGTTGTCGGTTTCTGACTTGCGTAAACGCTGCCACTTTTGGCTACATTCAAATTTAATTGTGGAAGAATTTCAATTTTCTTCCCTTTCCTCAGAGAACTCTCACTGTTCCCTGCTAAAGTTCACTGTCAGTGGATAGTTTCACTTAGCTGCTGTCAATATATCCAACTTGTAGTGTCTCTAATGTTAGAAAGATCCAGCAATACATCATTTATCATGTAAACTAATGAACAGCTAGCCTAACAGTAAGCTAGCTAAAACTAGTTAGTTTATGAATACCACTATTACTGTTTCGCAAACACTGGTTAGACTAACCTACAAACCATTCATGAGATGATCAAGACAGCACTGCACTGTGCTGTACATGTGCTGGCTTACTGCGATTGCAAGGCATACTGTCCGTACATACGTATAGGTAAAACAATGGAAGTACACATACAAACAGTTATCTACACAGTAATGTATACATGTGGCCATGTGTTCAAATCTACGTATGTATGTCAAATAACAAGAATGCTGCGTCCCGCTTACAAAAGTAGCTTTTAACTTGACAAAT
>WURT03303932.1:0-24835 GCA_009936505.3 Holothuria glaberrima
AAAAGTTTCAAAAATCTATATATATATATATATATATTTATATATATATATATATACATATATATATATATATTTATATGTATATAAACATTTTATTGTCAATGCCATACAGCCCTATGATCAATACTATGCTCTAATGCTCTTTTGGTTTGCTTTAAGTATCTTGGTTTTCTTGGTTGTGATATTTCGGATTTCAGAGATAAATTTTCATGTGCTGCAAATATTGGCCCAACAAAATTTTTCCCTTATCCAGGGAACCACAAGGACAAGCAGTTTCGGCAGATGCACTTGACATTTTCTTCTCTATCGATGGCAAGTGTTCCTAGAATTGCTTTTATTGGAACAAAAGGGGGAATGTAACTGAAGGTGATACTTATAGTTAATTCTTTTTCTTTCTCTGGTTCTTTCTAGAATCCTGGCTTTGGTGGCTGTGATACTTTGGGGGGTATTGTGGATACCAGAGATAAGTTTTCATGTGCTGCAGATATTGGCCTAATAAATTTTTTTGCTTATCCAGAAGAACCACAAAGACAGGCACTTTCTGCAGATGCTCTTTATGAGAGTTTAGACTTGACATTTTCTTCTCTATCAGTGACAAGCGTTCCAAGGGATGATTCCCACATGCTGGCTTTCATCGGAACACGGGAAGGAAAGTTACTAAAGGTGAGATCTTACAACACCCCGTCAAAATTACATTTCATGAATGTTAAGTGTAGAAGCGCATTGATGGGCATGTATTACATACTCCTGAGGTGGGGGAGGAGACTGGCCTCTGTTCTGAATTTTTGTTACCATGCCTCTATATTCCGATAAGTCTACACTGAGGTCAGTGTTGGGATAAGGGTTAGGTTAAAACCTAATTCTCATCCTTACACTGACCTTCGTGCAGACTTGTCGGAATATAAGGACGTCGGAGCACAGAGACGTCGGAACAGAGGGGTGTTACCCTACTTACCAGCCTACCAGTCTATGTTATTTATGGTGGGCTAGTTGTCTGTTTACCTGAAAGAGGCCAGTTTCAGCACAATGTAAACAACATTGTCTTTACAGACACGACAAACGCCACTAAGTGGCAATAATGACCTAACCGAAAAGTCTTCGATTTCTCATTTTCTAATACAGGGTCTTAATTTTTTCTGATAACCGTGCTACAAGACATTCGGCCAGTAACACACCTTTTTGTAGTTTTGTTTCTTTGCAGGGAGGCAAAAAACGTGGGATAAATCACAGGCGGTGAGAGTATTATGAAAAAAATCGGTGATGTCTGAATTTAGAAGCATTGAATCAGTGTATGTTATTGTGTATTCGGTACACGTTACCGTCAAAGAGGTCCATAGAAATTTATTTTTCATAAATGATCTCACATGACTTGAATGGATATCAGTAGGCTTCCTTTATCGTCACCATTATGTCCTAAAATGTTCCATCTTTTCATCTAATTTGAATCAAATGAAAGTGTACGATGTTAACCAACAAAGTTCACACTATTAACGGCTTTACATACAACTTTATCGCAACCAAGACTAGATTACTAGCATAATGACAAATTATTGGTCACCAAACTCCAGACACAATTTGAAGGTACCATCCACTGTTTACTTATTATTTACGAGGTTTTCGTAGTTTCACCTCTGATGACCTCATATGAACTTCGACCACCAACAAACTTATAGGGTGTCCTTTCTCATACAGTTCCACATCTATTTACCAACTTCGAAAAAGTACACATCATCCCAGTCTTGACTTAGCTTGTTTTAAATTTTTTCCGTTTTTGAACACTGATGACCTCACGTCACCTCCGACCTATACTGAAAACTATAGTATGCTTCCTCCCAATATGATAAAGGTATGTACTAAGTACTGAAGTATGAAGTGTTTACAAGCAGTTTTAAGAATGTTTTATTTATAACCTTTGACTTATGCCAAAACCAAAACGTTTCGTCTTCTGACTATAACACATCCACAAGCCAAGTATGAAAAGCATCCATGCTTTCTATCAAGAGATTTCATGTTTACAAGGTTTTCGGTTTTGACTTCTGTTGACCTCACATGACTCTCAACCTCCAAAAACAATAATGGTATTATTCTTAATGTGATAACCCTATGTCCCAAGTATGAAAATTATCCATCAATGCTATCTTGAGATATCGTGTTTACAAAGCAAACGTCAAAAACACACAATTACATACACTCGCGTGATTTGCATAGATTTTTTTTCGCCGTCAGCAGGGAGTAAAAAGTGTCTGTACATATTTTATGTGAGAATCATTGTAATGACTGTAATGTGTGATGAACTCTCAAACTTTTGACCCCTGATTGTAAAACTTGCATTCGGGGAACTACGTCCCATCAAGTTTAAATTTCTCTTAAAACAAAAACTTTTGAGGACAGTTAACAAGAATCTAAAGATGTCTTTAACTAATTGGAGTGATTTAGATAGCATTACCTACGACATATCATTGTATAACAATGCAATCACAGTGTATCATTCCTGCGTAAAAAATGTTTTAAAGTATTACCTGCACATAAAGTTAAAGCCGAGGGGAGAGAATTGGGCACTTATAGTAGATACCGTTATTCATTAATCGCCCTTGTGAGACGTTTCGTTATGGTGTTGTAATGTACGCCCGTTCCTTTATAGTGTAAGCTCTGTCATTGATGCTGAAAACGTAAGGTGTTTGTTCTTCGTGCTACTGATTTTGGCTAACACAGCTACTTGAAGAATTTTATACATTCGACACATCATAAGGGAAGCCAACGTTAGAAAGATCCGTTTGAAATCTCTTTATCAGCAGAATGTTTGATAGTGTTATATTCTTGTGTGTGGGATGAACGCTAGATCGAATTACACAATTTTGCACAGAACAAGAAGTCAAAACGATATGAAACCAGCGGCGCCGCCAGACTTTGGTGATAGGTGGGACACCACCGATGGTGCCATGTTTGCCTAAACTGCCCTTTATTTTATGTGCCCTGCGTTTTTTGTGTACAGCGATGGGGATCCTTCCTTTGTCACTATATAAAGGTGCCGTCTTGGGGGAGGGGTCTAAGGGAGGGGATCCCCCTCCCCTTTGAGAACTTTTTGTGAATTCAAGGTTGATTAGATGCAAAATGGTGCTATCGTTTGCAATTTTTGGAGCTGATCATATATATGACTGGAAAGTGTCCATATGTTGGTGAATTCTAATTTTTGGTTAGGAGAAAGAGGCAATGAAATGGGGAAAATGACATACTGCTTTACAGTGGCGTTCTGACAGGTTGCCATGCAGTATGATGTGTGATCGCCGGCTTGGGGGAGGGGTCTTAGGGGAGGGGGTGCCCCCTCCCCTTTGAAAATTTTTGAAAAATTGGGTGTCCTGACATGCAATCTGGTGCCACATATGCTACCTTTCAAGTAAAATTTTCTATTAAAATATTTTACCAATTTTAGGTACTAAAAAACCCGGTATCAGTGAGGGGGCCCGTGGCTCAATTGCCCCTAAATATGAGAAATAATGGTCACGAGATGGAATGGAAACCGTGACGCATGCGCGCAAAGCGCGCCGAAAGTTTTCGTTACACAAGATTTCCATGACAAAACCTGCATTCTGAATCTGCATCGTGACACTTTTAATTGCCGAAATTACATACATGGCACTCTAAAAGCCAGTCTTTTACCTAGTTATTTATAAACAGCGTTGGACGTTTGCTGCTGTGCTTCTCTGGGAGTTGCTATCGGAAGATATCGATAATGTGAACAGCATTGTGGTTGGTTTGAAGCGTGCGAAGCGCGCGAAAATTTTGATAGTTTGCGAGGGATTTGCGAAAATTCTGATAGTTTGAGATATCTTTGTGATAGATAATAATTACTACAGATCCATCAATCGGTCGAAACACACCTCACCCTACCCCCTGCAGAAATCTATAGCTTAAACGCGTTTTAGGATCATTTTAAAATTTTCAGAATTTTTCGATGGGGGAAGGCGCCCCCATGACCCCGTGCCGGCGCCACTGTATGAAACAATGTAAATACAGAATGTCTGCAACGATTTATGATTACTGTAACATTATGTATATGAAGCAGAGGGTAAAAGTGCGTGTCTCACTAATAAATATTTATCTTTATTTCTTCTATTTTGCATCCATTTCGTTGAACTTATGTAAGTAAAAAGAAGAAATCCATTGCACTGGAAAACCATGTTGTTTCGGTGAATTTCTAGCAATTGACATCTGCGTTCTTGAAAAACGTTTTCTTTCACTGCCAAAGTACTGTAGATTGCCATTCTTTACATTAAACCCTTTTCACTACAGGTTCATCTTGGTAGGGAGACATGCAGAAATTATGAGGTTGTGGACATAGGATCGCCTATTCTTGGTGATACTACGCTGTACAACAACAATGAAAGTTTACTATTGCTTACAGAATCCAAGGTAGGAGATCATATTGTTTGTCACTACGTTGTTAAGACCCAAGAATTTCTCAAGTTGAAAAGATAGTATTAAAAAGGAGAAATTGTATAATTCCATTGATAGCAGAATATCCTCTCTATTAATAGCCACTACAAACAAAAAGGAACAACACTCTTTTTCAATGTAAAGATGTACTGTAGCATAGCAAGGGTCAAGTATTGGGGTATACAGAAAAAACTCTCACCCCCGCTTCCTTCAAATAAGGTGTTCGAAATTACTGTATATGTGGCAATACAACATGCAGTTCTGCAAATTATTCATTACATCTCCACATTCTATTAGTCTTTTTTAGTCTTTCTTCATGTTCCTTGTCTTAGTAATGGAAAGTGACATTTTTCAGAACATCGTGCACATCATGTAGCATTTAATTGACGCATTTATTTAAGAACAAAGACATTTTCTTTAACAGATTTTAAAGATGAAAGTGGCTGATTGTGGTCAGTTCACTACTTGCGATGAGTGCATTAGACCCGGATCCCATCTCGGTGACCCTTACTGTGGCTGGTGTACAATAGAAAAACGGTAAGCATGTTACACATCACGTATTTTCTTTGTTTTTATAAAGTTGAATACAGAAACAAACTTTTGCAATCAAATTGCCCTCATCAGTCACACTCATGTATCTGCAATAAATCTAAGCATAACATACTGAAAATGTAGCTAAACAAATCAGTACTGCATGCAGTACAATAGTTGTGCAGTAAAAATGTGCACACATAAAAACGTGCACACCTTCTGGGCTGTGTTATTTAAATCAATTTACAAGCTGTTTTAAACGTTCATTCTTTTTCCTTTTTACATATCAAAACAGGGAAAGAGCAATTACTTCGTTTCATTTAAACAATATTATCCGTCCCCAGACAGATTCATTTCACATTTTCATGTGGCACCTGGACGTCAGTTTATTGTTAAAAGTTTCAATATGTACGGAAAACACACCAGTTTAATTACATTATAAATTCCGTGAAGCTGTCACCTTCGTCAATCTACCAGCAGCTGAAGAAAATGTAATAGCCTCTTAGTCATGTGATTAACTGAAGTCAGAATAGCTTTACACTGAGTTCTTGCATAGTAGTACACGTATACGGTACAGTTAGTACCAACCGATTCAGTATGGTCCATATTAGAGTACAGAGTGAGGAGGTTTGTGTAAAAATTTAGGGCTGGAAAAAATGTTAATTTCCCTGGAAGGGAGTCATATTTTCCACAATTCCTCCCATATTTTCATGTAAACAAAAGGGGAAAAATTTCCCTTCAATGGGCAAAAATTCTCTCCAAATACCCAAATTTCCGGAGGAGGAGCCTTCCAGCTTCCCAACTTTTTCCACCCAGGTTTGTGTCATTGTACCATGACGGAGCTACTGTAGACATAACATACAACTCAGATGGCAGAAAGCTGTCATGTTATTCATGTGTGCCATGGCGTGGATCAGTGTTCCTCTAAAAGACATCCCAGAAAAGGTTGAAGTTACTGTCAGTGCCCTTCCATCAGACTCACCTTTTCTCGACAATTTATGAGGCTTAAAGAGCGCTTATCGTCATCCCAGATGGTTCCTACTCTCCCAAATATGCAACTTGTAGCTTCTCCCATAACTATGTAAAGCTCCTCCTTGTGCAGGCACACACCTATTTTATTGCTTAAAGCCATATCCAGATGAGCATATAAGGCCATAATGTTTAATCCCAACACTCTCTCTGCATTGTGTGGAATGTGAGCTACTCTTCATCTTTTGAATTTTCAAACTTTGATGTCAATCAAAAAGTAGGACACCAACAGAGAATTTTGGTACCCTCACACAAAAATATACTTTGGGGTGACGAGAATTTGTCTTTAAGTAAAGCCCTGCAACAATGTCACTGTAGCAGATGTATGTAGTATACTTGGAACTTTGTACTGGATTTTGACCTCAGGATTAATATTTCTTTTTTGCTGCCTTGTGAAAACCTTGTACAGTACAATCACAAAAGGTGTATTCATCAATTTTGAGTACAGTTCTTTGTGGATTAAAGGCTTAAGTTAACGCACCAATGCATTATTGTAAACATTTTCAATTAGTACTGTGAAAACTGGTTTAACTATGCAGATACTGTAATGGTTTGAAAGGAACAACGAGTATTTCATCTGTAGCAATGACAGGAAAATGCAAAATACTTGTGTTGGTGTGAATTTTAGAGTCAACATACAGTACGGTAGTAGAAGTTAACAGTTGAACATACTAGTTCAGCTCAGTAATGTAGGTCACTTTGTACAAAAGTAGTGAATTAATTAATGCCATTCATCTTTATGAAGATAACAGAGTTCATATACGACCCTAGGATGATGTACTGTTTATTCTTAGTCATTCGGAAACAGTAATCTCTGTGAAAATCACTTGAAAAGTCCTATAAACACAAAGGATAAAATTTAAAGTGAATATTCTGCATTAATGGTCGTAACAAGTAAACTGATGTATTTCATCAAACTCACGCACAGATGCAACAGGTATGATGAGTGCCAAGACTCCAGTGAAAATTCAAGATGGCTGCGATATGATGAGGCTGAATGTGTTGCAGTGGCGGCAGTCACTCCTAAAGCCCTAGCAAGAGAAGTTCATTCTCAAGAGGTAAGTTGAAAGGTTACACTTGTCAGTAACAAAAGCAGTGCACGTATTAGGCTGTTCACGGTAACGTCGATGTTGCTATTAGTTGGCTTAGAGCATGCGCAAGAACACATGCGTGTATGTTAGGTGTTGCGCATGTAAAAGCTTGCGCAATTGCACGCAGAAAGTTGACAAATTGGAATCTACCTTTCATTGTGACGACAGTGAAAGCGCTACTTCACAACTCTTTTGCCGACTAGCCGTGACGTCATTTGTTTGTAAACATGACTGAGTCTATTAAAGGGCAACTCTCGTGATCCCAAACAGTTCCAATTCTCCCAAGTAAGCAGCTTGTAGCTCCTACCATATCTGTATAAAGCTCCTCCTTTTGCAGACACAAACCTACTGTAATTGCTTCAGGCCATGTTCTGGTGAGCATACAAGGCTATAATGTGTAATCCAAAAATTCTCTCTGCATTGTGTGGAATGTGAATTACTCTGCATCATTTGAAGTTTCAAACTTTGCTGTAAAACAAAGAGTTATGAACAACTGAGAATTTTGATACCGCCACACCAAACATGTGCTTTGGGGTGATGACTGTCTGTCTCTAACTATTGTTGATGAATTTGGTTAATATTTTTCTACAGCTACTGATACTTTACCGGTAAAGTAGAACTTGAGATATCAGCAGTACTACATTTTAATGAGAAGCAGTATTTTATGTGGCAATATCAGCCAAAGTTGATCTGATATATCAATGCTCTAAGATTAACAGCACTCTGTACAAAACTGTATTCATATTATTGGGTGTTTAGTATCACTGTGTACAAAACTGTACACATGATATTGTGCGCTTGGCATGCCTTTAATGAGCTGTCACTTCATCAAAGCTGTTGCCATGTCAGTATAAACTATTCATCTTTGTGTTACATTAATTTTTTAGAGTAAATTAGATCGTGTTATTATGCATAATTAGTTTTTAACAAGAAATGTAACAAGAATTTGCCAAGCATACAGAATAAAATTTGCCATCCCAGTATTGCAGAACATGGCGAATATCAGCCAATATCCACTAAATCTGTGGAATGCTAATTGTATCCTTCACGTTCCTGCCACAAATATGGCAGCATAATTGCATCGTCCCGTTAGTTTTTCCGGACTCAAGTTTTACAATACCAGTTGCATCTGTATAATGAACTCAGTAATAGCCTAAAGCTCAGTAATAGCCCTAAGGTCAGTACTAGGACTTTTAGTACTGTAAAGAAAGGCTCAATTGTTTAATTTACACTGTTTGGAGCCTTGAAAATTACAAAGCTTATAAAGGCAATTTTTTTGTATTTTTACTCATATGTGCATGTTTGCATAAAATTTGTTTGGTAACATCCATTTGGATGGTTCAGACGGTTGCCCTCTCCCTACTTCTTGCAATATCAAAAAATTGAAAGTTGATATTAAAATACCATCTTAAGTCACCATATACTTTTCAGTATAATCACTTCAGCTTTGATAAATTTTGTGGTTAAGCATAAGAAAACCTACAAACGTGAACTTTTATAGGTTATAAGCTTCAGACTTTTTTAATAATGATGCGCATACATAAACAAAACTCTAGGAGGAAACTTGGATTGTGACTGGAACTGAATAAATAATTTAAGATGTGATTGAGAGTTTTGTAAATCTGTTTTGCTTTTAAGTAAAATGTTAGGTGAGTGTTCTTTGATTTAGAGGGCAGCTTTAAGTTTAAGAATTGTTTATTTGAATGCATGAGTTCCTCTTTATAGTTTTTAAGTTAATTTACATGAAAATCAATCAATTAGTTTTGTGTAATGAGGGAGAAGAACCAGGAGATTTCTATATTGAAAGTGACAGTGGAAAGACAAGAATTAACGTTCTTTTCATACTCTACATTTAAATAATTGCAGATTAAAATACCCCTAAATAAAAAATCCCTTAAGATAAATGCTAATACATCTTTCACCATTCTCAACGGTGTAAATATTTCTGCTGAAGTATTTAAAAATAATGATGTCACATGCTGCACAGTGTTAATGATTGTTTCCTAAGTTTACCCCTAATATATTATCTACTGATTACTTTGTAGCTAGTTTACAAGTTTGTGGTGTTGATATTGACATTTCGCAAACATGTAGAGAACTGTTACAGCAGGGATCAAGACGGTAAGGATTTGGGAGTCCTATGCTGCTGAAATTGATCATGGGCTTCAAAATTTGCAATAGAGAGGAACAGGATTGGATTCTTTGGTTTTTAGAGTAAATACTCTTGAAAATGATCATTTTGACTTAAGATGTAATTGTTACTTTCTTTACCATTCCTGCAAAGTACTTAAATTAAACGAAAAGCCCAAAGTTGGTATGAAATACTGTAATATCAGTGTGTTGTCAACGTGTTATATTTGAATCAAACCACTAAGGCTCATCATCAGGATTACCAGTGGGGGTACAAATTTTCAAGGGATATCATAATAAGATTTTGGCCGCTGGTCTATTAATTTGACCACTTTACATGTGGGGAGGGGGGGGGCTTGACTACTGAAACATCAACCAGGTTGTTGCAACCACAGCATAATACTCAGAAGTTAAATACTTCAGGGCCTATTAATATTGCAGTGGACCATGAATGTGATAAAGCCAAAGTTAAAAATTGGAAATATCTACTGATCCCCTCCATTCATTTAAGGTTGGGTGATAAAAGAAAGTCACATCAATATATAATTGCCAAAATGTCGCTAAAAATGTTTGGGCTATATCAAGATATCTCCACAAACGGGTTAACGTATGGTTAAATATGAATACTAGCTAGTGCAGTGCCCCTCCCCCTTCAAAAAAATTAAACCTTATTTCCCCTACCTACAAGTGATAAAGGAGTGTCTTAATGATCAAATCGTTAAGAGCCTTCAAAAATTATCTAGTGGGCAAACGTTTTTTAAAATATGTATGGGCTTGTGTAAAACACTCAGATTACTCACCTATATGCATTTTCTTGTGTAGTTTTTTCACATAATGTTTTTCTCTTCAGAATTCTTTGTACTAGCTATAAGGCTTGTGTAAGGTATATCATATTTTGATTGAGTGCTATGTGCCTCCTAGCACGATTTACTATATGATAGTTTGATACTTCTGCATACACATCTAGGCAACAGAGAGATACTATCAATTGATGTAACTAATCTATCAGCATTCTCAACTGAATTCTAGTATGCAAAGTTTGCTGCTCATGTGGTTAAATCAGGGCAATTTCTGCAATGACTTAGTGTCTGCAGCTTGTAAATTTGATATTTTGTCATAAGTTTTCGAGTAACGTGACAACATGCTCTTCATATTGTTATGGCAATATGAGTTCCTGGCAATGATATATCAATATATCATACATAGCCCAACCCCACTTCCATAGTGGATGCAGACCTCAATAAAATGGCTCCCAAAGTTGCAACTGGTCAGAAACATTCCTCTCATGGCAACCTTCAGACTTCATTGCACCAGATGTTTTATACCACTTGCCAAATGGCAAGCTATTTTGAAATTTTTGTTGAATCCTGATTTAACTAATTGCTCTTTCTACGTTACGTGTGATACACTTCAGAGGTATTTCTTACCCCTTTTCTCAGAAAACTTGTGTATGCTAGTATAATCATTTATCTATTTCAAATGGAACTGCTTGCTCTAACGGTGCATCCTTTAGAAAATATTACACAAATGGTGATAGTAGTATGCCATGGTGGGGGCGAGGCTTAAACGTTGCGTTACATCAGACAAAATAAAAAAATCAGTTTTTATTTTCTTGTCAATAGTTCTCTAAATTGACAGGAAATTTAAAATACAAAGGAACGTTATTAAAAAAAAACTGTTTGGTTATAACAGTATTTATAAGTAATAAAGCTGTAGGTTTTTTATTTTCCTTAAAAAATTGAATAATCATTTCTTACGTGTGTTACATAATTTTGTTACGTGTGTTACGGTCTCTGAATTTCTGAATAAAACTTAAGTCACAAAGATTTTGAAGGCTTAAAACAACTATATAGCCTGTAACTGACACTAGAAAAACAACCAAGTGCAGGTCCATGGCTCTGCTACTGTACTAGTGCTCTTTGTGAAACACAGGCTCCTGACCCATCCCACGTTACGAGTGTTACATACATTTGACAGGGGTTTACCTGGCCATTGTATCGACTAATATGTAGAAAGTAGTAATTCAGTTGAATTTTTCACATGGAAATGTTTACTTTGAGGGTGTGTTTAAAGAGAACGCTAATAAATCCAAAATAACTATATACTGTAGTCAGAACATGGCTAATATTTGTGAAACTTAGGGTTACGTTTATTACATTAGACAAAGTGGAAAATCGAGAGTGGGCTTTTTCCTTGTAGAAAGTTTTCAAAATCGAATTTTAACTTCATATATTGTGCAATTTTGTGAAAAGGGAAAATATTGATTTTAAATTTTATCCTGAAAAAAAAATTCATAAATTAAATGAGATTCTTACCGAAAAGTGTCTCTTTCATCCTCAAGTGTTTCTTGTGTGGAAGTCAGTTTCTAATATCTGTAATTTTAAAGGTTATGATGGCATTTTTTTGCTTTGCAAAGCTTGTTCATGGCTTTTATGAATAAAGTGAAACATTTCAAGTCTAACTACATATGTATTTAATATGTTTTACGAAATTTAATTTTAGATTATGTAACACACATAACATGGGGCATGTAATACACGTAACGTTACGTTGCGTGTGTTACAACATTTAACTGTGACAGTTTTATACCATGAAAGAATTTATTAACGATTTCTAAGGATCATGGTAATAACTTAGAATGTTAAGGTGACTTTAAAAAGGATATTAAATTTGATCCCTTACTTCATAGCAGGTTAGTAGAAAACTTTATTAGTTTTTTGTAACGTGTGTCACATGTACCCCAATTGTGGTCGCGAAACTGCATTCAGTTGAGCGTCTTACCAAAAAATCGAATTCATGGATCTTTCCAAAGATATGATCACTTGACTTACATTAAGACAAAATGTGCATTAACTGAATGAACTTATTACATAAAGTGCAAAAGTAAGTCACAAATTTTAATTATTCACTGTTTTTGCTTTTTTGCAACATTTGGGTTCTATCGATCATTAAACATTCTGTAATATATCCCCAAAATGCAGGTTTTTTAGTGAAAATTAGAAGAAAACGGTTCTATGATCATGAATTCTGAAGTGTTTTCCAATTTAAAACATATCACAATAAACCTGTGTCACTAGTGTTCCTTTTTTTTGTAGGACCACTTCCCTTTGGAATGGGCGTACCGTTTATTCGTTTTTTAAGTTTCTTAAATAAAAACTGGAGAAGAGTAGACTTTTTATGGGAATTGTGGCTATTTTCCAAATTTTCATTGCATTTGGCAGTGAAATTGCTTGTGCAGTGTGAGATTTTGATGTTTGCCAGACTTTTATGTCACCCTGTATATATGTATTACATGTTATTAGGAACATCGGCATCATCCATTGAGGAGGTTTCGAAGGGTTGTACCTGGAAGTACTACTGTGCAGCATTGATGTAAAACTGAAAACAACTCGGAGCATTTTGATGAGAAAACTTTGGCACTGTTTATTCATGTAAAATGGACAAAAACAGTCAGTAACAGTCATGAGGAGATGTGATTTTGTTAGCACACTTGTATGACTAATTGGGCATTGAAATATTGCTGAAAAAGTCACCTATTGTGTAAAAAGCCTGGCCAAATTTATATCACATATTGTGTTACATCATTTGGTATTGCATACAGTGTAAAAGGGGCCTAACAAACAAGTGAAATGCTTTAACGTCTTGCAATACAGTAATGTAGACAAATACCCAGTCTGTGTCATTTTTTGATTCTTCTTATGTGCACAGTTCTATTGAAAGTTTGCAGCAAAAATCAAGCACCCTTTACTGCATAGGATATACACAGTTTCACAAGCTATGTAACCCACATCATGCAGGCCTTGAACTGATAAGTGTCACACAAAAAAATATTATGCAGATGTGATAGACAAGAACTAAAATAAAATTTAGGAAACAGATCAGTGTGATGTTATCTTTGACGTGAAAACATTGAATTCATTTCAGGGGGTTGAGAGAAAACTACAAGAATTAGCGGTAAATTCATATATTTAAAGAAAAATTCTCTTACATTTATGACATTTTGCAATCCTAGTAGGTAATGTTTTAAAGGTAAATATTGCATTTGTTCTACAGAAAATATTCATGTTTTTTAAACCAATATTAACAGATACAGAATGATAGGCGACTCAAAATAAAGCAGTCCGGTAGCTTTCTTTTCAAGAAATAAGGCCCACAGGAAGAAATTTGCTTATTTGTTGCACAAATAAAATTTGTTCACCCAAACTTTCAAAAATTCAAATGATACAACATCTTGTATCGCATAATACTGTAAGGAGATAAAGTTATTGTTAGACGTTATAGGTAAGACTGAATGGTTTAATAATGTTTAATATAATTTTATTTGAACACCATATTGGTGAGTTCTAAACGCAATATTTCCTTTTAAGTCAGATGCCTTCATGTGTGATAAAGTAGGGTGTTCCGATACATGAGGGAGTAAGATACAGTACTAGATCGAAAGGTTGTTACATCAGGTAGATACATGACTAAAAAACTTAAAAAATAATTTTGAACTGTTTTTATGAGCGATAATTAGAAACAAAGTTTGTGAACTGAAGTTCAATGATCTCTTCCTAGCCAATACACAATTCAACAAACTTTTATGTATAGCCGTAGTGAAGTATACCACCCCTCGTTGAGAGAAGAAAGATGAATTGTAATGTGTCTGTGCAAATAATACCTAGCTACTGTACGGTAAAAACCACATTATTGAACAACACACAATACATTTGTAAAGTCTTTTGTTTCTCGGTGGCTTCCTATCGGAGCTTTTCTTTCAGTAAAGTAGTGCAGTGTACCACTGTACAGTACCTTGCGTATAACTGCACACATATACAGTATTGTACAAGAAGAGGCTGCACTGTAACATTGCATTAGACTGCTATTAAGCACGGTAGTGCAAATTTCTTAAAATAATTGTTCATTCTCTGGAGGGCTACAAAAGAGGGAAACATTAAATATATAGATATTTTAGCTTTTCACTGTAGGATACTATAGATCATACTATTGAATGGCAACCTGTAGATCAGAAGTTGCTCCTTAACCTCCTATGAATTAATCAAAACTTGAACAATCCTTTACAAATAAGTGTTGAAGTGTCAACTGTTGATGGCTTTCCATTGGCTGGTCACGAGATACAGATGGTAACTTGTTTATAGCGCGGTAGAATGAGTGTTTGAGACAATGTGACCATAATGTCACTCTTTTTGTAACCCTCGACCCATTCACTGGGTTACAGTATTTTCCATTCAATAGTTATGTTCTTTTCCATGTCTTTTGTATATTTCTTTTTTACTTATTACTTTTTCACTGTTTCTTGACAGCTTCAATTGCATATTACTCATCTACCTGAGTTAAGGGATGGACAATATTATAAGTGTCATTTCAATGATTGGGAAACAGAAGCAACTGTGTCTGGAAGTCACCTCAACTGCACTAGTCCTCCAGAAAATGTAATTCCTGCTGTTCCGGAAGGTGCAGGTAAAATCACAAACTGTTTACAATTTCTGTTCCCATTGGAATACTTACATTTTTTACTTTACATATTTGTTTTTTATACCTAAATCTTACCAAATGAACCAATTGATTCTATTCCAAAAGTAGCATTACATTGTGTTGCTATTTTGAGACCACAAAACCGACCTCATACACAATACATAGCTTAAAACTTAAAGATGTTGTAGATTATCAGACCCCGTAGATAGTCAGACCCCTTGCTTCATTGAAAATGTGATAGAATGAGGAATAACTAACACAGCACATGCGTAGATGAAAAAATCTGGGCACCACTGTTTTGGAGACTGCACTGCAACTTGAAGTTGATTCTCAAAGTACAATGACTGTATATGTCTTTGGTTGATTACAAGCATCATAGAAGCTATCCACACTTGTGTAACTCAGGATTTGAATCTTTGAGAATCTTAGGATTGCAATAGGCTACAGATATATAGAAGATAGTCTATCTTCTTCCCAACATCACTAATTAATTTCATAAGATTTTGTGATTCCTTAAGTTTAGTTCTCATAATTACCAAAAGTTGCCCCAGCAACCATGCAACCTGACCAACTATACAATTGGAAAAAAAGTATTCCATCCAAATTTATTTAGAATCATTGGCTAGTCTTTACAAATATTTCATTATTCTTCTTCTTCAAGTCTTTCCAATTTTTTTGCGAAAAGAGTAATATTGAACAGAATTTACGGAGAACTGAGGAATCCTTCTACATGAATTCAGGGCTGGTTGGTTTAAATTAAGCCCATTAAAATCATGATTAAAATCGCGATTTTAATTGGAAAAAAGTCATGATTTAAATCGATTAATTTGATTTAAAAGCACTGATTTAAATCATGATTATAAAGCACTGATTTAAATCATAATTTTTAAAAAAATATAAAAGAATTAACAACCCTGTATGAATTACACAAAGTAGAAATAAACGTATCGTCCCACTGTGTATAAATTAAGATACCAGTTTATACCTTTTAAAATTTGAGTGATTACATTTTCCCTGTAATCCTTGTAGCAATACTTTTGAGAATAAGGTTCTTTGTCAGAAGGGAAGAAAAAATGTGTTTGAAGGTATTTTTAAAGAAAATAAACTTTGGAGTTGGTGCTTGTATGCCAATTTAAAGATCCTTGAAGAACCTTCCGTGTTGAATCTTTCTTCAGGTAGTGTAGTTTCTTAAAGACCAGAAACAAACAGCAGGTTCATTATCACTTTGTGTTGTTATATGTGAAGCCGTATGATAAATATTTGATGAATAAATGGCTTCTTGAAAAACAGCACCTTCTATTTTACTTGAAAATGGTGTTAGAAAGATTGAAACTTGGTTTAGGGTGATGGAGGTCTTAATACAAGATTTGTAGCCCCTATAACCCGTGTGATTTCAGTTAATGTACACTCTAGGGCTCCGAATTTGATGAAAAGATTATAAAAGTTATTAATCTTTCTTTCTCCAATCAGATATGTATTGAAGAGAGTTTTTTTTTTGCAAGTATTGTTTATTATTTTTAGCTGTGTATTTAGTGTGATCTTGTTCAGAGCCGGCTCGTCCGAGAGTGTGCACTCACATGTCTTTAGCAGATGCCGGGGTGGCTGCCTCGAGCTCCGCTCTCGCACGTCTTTCTTAGCTCACGCGCAGGTCGAAACTGGCGTAGCTGCCGGAAAATTCGGCCACTGCAAAGAGAAGTCACGCGCGGCTGCACGTGCCTGCCTTGGAGCGCAGCCCGCCCAAAGACCGTGGCTCACTTCGCCTACTTCGCGGGCAGCTTCGCTGCTTTGCTAATCCCTTGCATTACATATCGGGTCCTTTCCTAGTACCCCGAAAGGCATTGGGTGTGCGTATGTGTGTGTGAGAGTGTTTGCAGGATGTATTTATTTTGCTTTGATTTCAATTTCTGTTGTTAAGAAACCTCATCAAGGATTTAACATGACATGATCAACTCGGCGTGTATTTCTTATGGCATTTGAAAAGTCCAATGTATTTGGTCTTTTGCCAATTAATAAATAATCAAGCAGTACGTCACAAATAGTTGGTATTTATACTTTGTGTGGGTTGCCAATATTGTTTAGGAGCAACGCTGCACATAACAGAAAATTTTCAAAAGAATTACACAAGTAATCAGAGATGAAAGTCTTTTTGGTTAAAAAGGATAGCATGTAGCCTTATGTAAACAACTTAATAATGAAGAAAGTATGGTTCAAACCTTTAGGACAATTGTCCCTAGATGGCAACCCCCTTCCTGACCATTCGATCCAGGCAATTACCACCCTTAACAATACTAGATTTTTGCACAGGGGAAGTTGTCCCGAGGGTAATTGCTATGGTTGGTAAATATCCAAGATAGAATAAATTGTCCAAGGAAGGGGGAGGGGGTTGGGGATGTGCAAGTTGTGCCATCACAGAGGAAACAGTGGGATGGTAGATTTAATAACCATTGTCATTTAGTCATTTTCATGCAGGAGATCATTTTCACATCTGTTTGTGTGGAGTTTTGTTAAACTTTACCAGAACCAGGGAAATGTCAGAATATGGAGATTTTTGCAGGGGGGCATTTTCACATGTATTTGTATGGAGTTTTGTTAAACTTTACCAGAACATGGAATTATACAATACAGAATTGAGACTTAACATTTGACATAATGCTAATGGAGTTCCTTGTGATGATGGATTGTGGATCAATGTTATAAATCCTACAGTATATTTAAAATATAAAAAAAATTAACTTTAAATTTAATATAAATGCATCAGAGCTGTCAAGAAGCTCACTTTAATCTGGGAGGATTACAGCACTGAGCTGCATAACACAGTTAGCACTTTTGACAGAAGTATTTTTGTAAAAGGGTTCAAATATTTCAGAATATTATAAAATTTATGATTAGAGGGCTGGGGTAAGGGTAACAAAACAAATTTTTAGTACTATTTTTCTTTTAACATAGATCATGTGACCATGCAACTTCACATTTATTCATCGGAGACTGAGGAGATCTTTGTAACTAGAGCTTACGAATTTTATGACTGTAGCCGCATACAATCGTGAGTACTCACAATATTTTATCACTGATTTCCGCAAATTAAATGTTCTTAACGGATTGTTTATAGTATGTAATGTCACCTGTTCCATTTGACTTCCTTTTATCAGTTTATCATTGCTCCATACTCTCACATTCTCTTTTCAGTACACTATCCATCGTGGCAAAAGTTGTGAAACTTAAGAATACATTACATCATAATTTAAATGGTTTTTCTATCCTGTAACGTGGTGGGTTTCTATACGGTTTGATCATGTGCCTGTACTGGGTGCAGTCTCCAGGTCATGTTCCCACCATGTACCCCTTGCAACAACAGATTAATATTTTATTACCAGTGACCTACCCATACGCTTCCCTCCCACCAGATGGTATAATGTTACAGTTAGAAGAATATTCCCCTTCTTACTCTGCTGTGAAGTTTTCTTTGTGTTTTTCAGAATTTGATGACCATATTTTTAGTGGACAGTAACATTCTTAACTGTTATGTCTTCTCTACTGGAGTAATCTTACATTGATCTTCTTATATTCACATTGTTCATTACATTGAAATTTCTTTACGGATTGGTCGTCACTTGTCATACAGTTATCTACAAAACCGGGAACAGAGAGCACTTAGTGGATTAACATTGATCAGTGCATTTTCTTGTCAAAGCAGTTCGAAGGAAAGGTCTCTTAAGGGTTGTTAGGGGATGTTAAAAAATCATTACATTCTTGGTCAGGAAGTGGGAGCCGCAGCATGAGACGCCGTGTAGTCAGTTTGGGATACATTAATTTTGACTTTTTTGTGTATTAATTGATATTAGCAAGTTGTGAAAAATGGTAAAAACAAAGCATCTTAGTATGGATTAATGATGGTGTGTCAGTATAAACATGTTAGGCTGTGTCACTGTATCACACATTTCCCTAGCTGGTGGACATTTTGAATGTCAAACAGTCTTTATATTACCCTAGTATTGTTATAGTGTATTGCGTTGCTCTACTTTGCTTTACACATGCATCAGCAATAATAGACCGTGCTGCAGTCAAACGTTATCTAATATAACATAAAAATCATCAATACTTTGGAAATAGCGATGCCTGAAAGAAGAAAAAAGTGTGACTTCAATTATCATGAAAAGCTTAAAGGGCAAGTATAGTCTTCCACCACTGACTCCCCGAGACAGGTATATTAAGTGGATTGTATTTTCCTTAGCCCCAGATTCAATTGTTCATATATGATTCAACAGGGTACGATGTTGGATCACTCCCACAGGGTACTTAATTTACTCCTTCATCAGTACCATCAGACTAAAAGTGTTATTTTATGACAGTCAATGGTATCTATATCCTATGACTTTAATTATTACAGATGGCCTAAATGATCCACCTATGATAGGAGTCTGTAATGAGCTAAACAACTTGTGATATATTGTAAAGGAAGTTAAGCTAAAAAGTGAGACAGTGCTTAAAAACATGTGCCTCCTTTGTGCATCCATAAAAGGGCATAAAAGATTCAGGAAATGAACAAAACTGCGCGTTTTAAAGTTGCCCAATTGCCTCTGTAATGGTATTGTATACTGTTAATTTCAGCGTCCATGGTCATCTTCTATTATTGTTGTATCTTTCGTTTATCTTTTGTTAATCCGTGGAAAATGTGACCACTACCTTCTAACCAGTCACAAACAGGAATATTTTCAATAAATTTGTCCTTGATTTGATGTTAACATTTCTCCATTTAAAAAAAGTAAAAGCAAAGCGAACAATGGGAGCAGTCTTCTATTTTGCTAACATGGCAAGCGGGGTAATGAATATTCAATAGGTCGACTTTGGTAAATCGAACCGTGAATAAGTAGGTCAAGATTTGTGTAAAGTTAGGTGTTATCACGGTAACAGGAGAGGAAATTGAGATGGGTCGTATTTGTACCTAAATTGCCACGCTTGCCTCTACAAAGACTAGATAGCTTAGTGGTTAGAGCGGTATAGTCTTGTGAACGACAGACGCTGGATTTAAGTCCCTCTCATGGCTAAATTTTTACTGATTTGTTTCTTCTGTTACTTCCCTTGTTCATAAAGGCTACGCCAGTACTTTGGATTAATTTTAATTTCATTACCGAATGATGAATGATTGAATGTGGTCTCATTTGATGTAATACTAAGTAGTCTCCTATTGAGACTATCAAGCATCTCATCCAACGAAACCGACCACATTCAGTATACCAGGAAGCACTGCAAAAGAGCGGTTACTGGTACCATCCAAAGTACCGACCTCCATCACCTAACACCAGCAAACATATCTAAACCACAGAACGGAGGCGCACCAGAAACATAACCTGGTTCAACTCTCCATTCAGCGACAATGTCACCACCGACATTGGCAAGAAGTTCTTCAACCTCCGGTTAAACAACTGCTTGCCACCTGATCACAAACTACGTCCATTATTCAACAAAACACGGTAAAACTGAGCTACAGCTGCATCGCAAACATAGACCAATTGATATCGGCGCACAACAAACACATACTGAACAAACAAAATCTACAACCAGCAATGCAAAACAACTGCAACTGCAGAGCGCAATTGTCTTCGCCGACCACATAGTGTACCAGGCCACCGTAACACGCCATGACAACCACAAAGAAGAATCATACATTGGTCTAGGTACACTGCCCACAGCTTCAGCTTCAATCACAAGACTAATGTTGAACACTGTGAAATGGACTGAGCTTATACTGTAAGTAAAGCCCGTGCCTACACTACATTATCGAAAACTTGCAACCAACCTATGCCTCGAAGAAAATTTCCTCATCATACACAAACCTTTCCTAGCCACTTTAAACATACGAAACGAACTCATGTGAGACGTGTTGTTAGTAATTGTTCTTGGCAATTCTAGACTCAGATATTTCCAATACGTGATCTGCTGTATTACACTTACAAATTAATTTGTTTTGTTTGCTAAACTGAAGGTCACGCTCAAGGTCAGAGTCGTCTGACTCTTTTCTCTGGCTCCCTTCCAAGTTGCTCACGCGTCAGAGAGCTATCGTAGTGTTATTAAAATATATGGAACGCTTGGAATGGCACGCATGACAACCTTTGTTGGCACTGCGTGATCTCTTTTAAAATCTAGCCTTTCACATTGTATGTTTAAAATGTATGCGGATGACATTGTTGCTTAGATCAATCAAAGTGTGCCAAGCTACTGTGGGTTGTGTGTTGCATGACACAGGCGTGTATGTCAACCTTACGCTGGCACTGCGTGTTCTCATTTATAATCTAGCCATTCACAGTGTATGTTTATAATGTATGCGCATGACGTTATTGTTCTCGCCAATCAGAGTGTATGTGGCTATTGAGCGGGCTTTCTGGAGCCCAAAGCACAATTTGACATCAGTTTGATATCAGACGTCAGCTCATCCAGACCCACACTTAGGACTCGCTTATAGAAATTCATTCTCGACCTGAAGTCCAGCTGAAAAGTTGTGCTTTTACTCTGCTCTGTACATTATACACGCACAGCATGCAGTGCTATAGTGCTAGTCCTTGAACAGGACCGTGTACCACGTTAACGGTGGACCTACTCCGTACCGCGATCCTTGTCCTGCCTAAACAAAATTTCCAGTCATTTGCCGGTCATACAGCAGACCGTGATTTCTCAAAGCTTCAAAAATTTAAGTATCCTTAGGATACCTTAGGAACATCAGTGGACGCAGGTCAATGACCTCTATGTCCGCATCTTCTTAATCTTAACCATCGGCAACTGTAGCAACACACAAGAGCTGTGGGAGACTGCCATGCTATAAAATTTACACAAAATCTGCCTTGTAGTTATACGACATCTCATGGCCAGCCCAAAACCTATCCAAAGCCGCCTCAAACTGAAAAACAGTGGTGGCTGAAACTACACTCTCAGGAGGCTGTTCCAAATATCGACAACTCTACTCGTGAAACTAAGTTTCTTTATATTGAGTCTGGAAAACTCTTTGAGTAACTTCCGACTATGACCACGTGTATGAGTAATTGTGCTAAATTTGAGGAAACCCTCAGTAACATCTCTATCATACACACCTGAAACAATTTTGAAAACCTCCGTCGATCATATCGCCTCTTATACTACGATACTTTAGAGTTGGCAACTTGAGTTTCTTTAACCTGTCTGTATAAGTTAAACCCTTTAAGGATGGAATCAACCTAGTTGCCCTCCTCTGAACATTTTCGATAGCATCAATGTCACGTTGATAATGAGGTGACCAAACAGCAGCAGCGTATTCCAAATGTGGTCTTACAAGAGCCTGAAATAAAAACTTGAAGCATTGTTCATCCAAAAATGTATATGCTCGTCTAGTAAGGCCCATTGGTCTAGCTTACTTGGTACTGAATGGGCTCTGAAAAGCCAAGAACACTGTCCACAAGAACACCTATATCCTTCTCACAATCTGACTTTTCCAAGAACACTTCATTCCCACTGTCATTGTATAAATGATAACTCCGAGGAAGACAACTATGGTACCTATTAAGAGAGACGGTTAAAACTTTGCATTTGTCAGGATGAAACTTCAAAAGCCACTTGTCTGACCAGCTCTGGAGTTGATCAAGATCTTTCTGCAAATTCTCAATATCATCCATATCTCTCCCTTACAAAAATTCCCAGCATAATTCCTGTATAAATCCTGTAGGAAATGCTCATTTCCTGTAGGAATTAAGCCATTTCCAGTAAGAATTGTTAAATTCCTGTAGGAATTTTCCATTTCATGTAGGAATTGTTCAGGAATTTCAATTTTCCTACATAGGAACTTGCTACTTTCCTACGTATGAAACTCTCACCAATTCCTCTAGGAATTAAGAGTGTATTCCCAGCATACTGTCTATTGCATGCAGCTGATGAAAGAAGGGAAGTCCATTGTGACTGGTCAGTAAAGCCTATTGTGTCACAACAAAGGGCTTTTGAAATGTTTCTTCTGTAGGAGCAGCATGCTGTGTGAAGCCATGGATTTGACTTGTAGTATGTGTGTACTTCAGTAGTGTGGTACATTGCATCAGTGTAGTAACAGACTCCATGGCAGTAGCAGTATGGTGCAGATTACTCTGTAGTTGTAGTGAAGGGGGGTTGTGCATTGGACACTCAAGTGTTTATGATCTAGAGGAAATATTGGTGTAGAACAGCTCATCATGACTGTGCAGTATCCAAAAAGTTTCATGGAACCATTTGATTCTCTATCATTTTATTTCTTTTGGATATTCTTTACAAACAGCCTGAGAATCCAAAATATTTTGACTGGAGTAACCTACTTGTAGCTTTAATTTTCTTTGGTCAATATTTTCTGTCAGTTGAACTTGAATTGAAGCATGCATGTTAAACATTGTCAGGTTATGCAGTAATTTTCAACTGCAGTAACAAGTGAATGCATGCAGCTGTCTGAAGCTAGCCAATAGCCTTCAAGAGAGGAACATATTCATCTTTTCTCAGCAAAATGGATGTTAGTTGTAGAGCTGTATGTCATTTCAAAATGGAAGAGTCCCATGTGGGAAGCGATTTCCTACGTAGGAAAGTAATTTCCTGTAGGAAGTAGTTCCCACATAGGAAGTAATTTCCTATGTGGGAACCATTTCCTACAGGAACATGCCCAAAATCCTAAATAAATCCCACATACCGATTTCCTGTAGGAAATATATTGGGAATTTTGTAAGGGCTAATTTCTTTGAATATCTTTGTATCATCCGCAAAAAATAGGCCATACCATTCACACACTTAGGTAAATCATTTATATCGTTGGGTATGGTACAAATATGCATGTGCTTTTGGATTCAAAAGAATCGATGTATATCACTTTTCGATCAGGCCTTGGTAGTTCAAAGTTTACGGCAGAAGAGCTGTGTCTTGAATTTTTTGCATGTGCACTTTCTAAATTAAGACATACCATTGTCCGGTTAAAATACCATTATTGAAATATAAGTCTGTTGAAAGTTTTACTACTACAGATAACGTTACTATTCTGAAACAGAAATTCAAACATGTGTAATATTTAGAGAAAAATTTGATGAAACACTCGCTGTTGTTAGTCACTTGATGTCGAGTCGGAAGTCACCTCGAGTCACAGGGTGTCGAGTCTTGAGACATGTCGAGCTTTTAACAATTGAAACCGAGTCCTATCGAGTCTTCCCTCTGCTTGAGCAGAGTCATTTCTAGTCTTCATAAAGGTTCGAGTTACCCTGAGCTCTAATGCTTGTCGATCGAGTCATTCCTAGTCACCTGATCTTCTAATTAGAGTCACCTCATTTTGTAATTTGGTTTAGTTCCAAACCTACCTTAGGTGCTTTTCATCATAAACGGCACCAGTGTTTGCACTAGAATTTTAACAGATCAGCTGTGTGACTACCGTGAAGTATGCACTTACACTAAAACGAGGCGATGTACTGTCATGTACTTCACCTAGAAAATTATGAGCACTAGTATTCGTTCATACACAGTGTTTGTCAGCTGAGTGTTCTGTGTTTCTCCAACGTGTACACTCACTCGTAAAAATATTTGTTTTTCAACTTAATTTTCTAAGCTTTAATACAACAATATCATCAAGTCTTTTGAACTGGAAGGAGTAGGCTAATATCCCCTTGTCTCTGGTAGACGCAAGCGAATAAGGTATTTCGGAATGAACACAAGCAGCGGAGGTCAAAGGTCAAATGAGGGGAATCCGCAGGGAACGGACGACCTTTTTTCCACCCCCACTGTGGAGCTAGAGGCTATATACAACCAATGGGAGCCGCTACACAGACACTCGGCTGATGGCGGAATGTAAACATACAAAAACTACATGTACCTACGTAGGCACGCGATACGCATACTGTTTACATTGTATGATTGTACAAAGCGTACACCACGTACATTATGCAGAAGACAAGACAGGAACCTAGTGCATGTAGCTAACTAGCTAACTAGCTAGCTGCAACTCGTAAGCCCCACATCAGTCAGGATGGTTACGTTGTCGATGCAGTTTAGCGAACATTCGGCTTACAAAATATAAGCTATTGAGATTTAGGTCTATGGAAGATGCTGATCTATCTACAGATTTAATTCGATAACGTCGAGTCGAGAAAACTAGGACTTAAACTAGTCTCTTTTTGAAAGGGTTAACT
>WURT03304043.1:0-24832 GCA_009936505.3 Holothuria glaberrima
GCGGAGCATCACGCACAACGGCAGAAGGTTTCATTTTTAAAGTCTTTGGTATGACTCGACCTGGGAATCGAACCCGGCGTGAGAGGCGAATGCTCTACCACTAGACCAAACACGCGGTATAGGAATGTTAAGAGTCCTCTATAGAAATTTGAAGTCCCTTTAGAGTTTTATAGAATTTCTATAGAAGTTTCTATAGCCCAGTTTCTACATAGAACAATCTCTATAGAACAAGCCTATAGGATACTCTCTATAGAAATTCTATAGAAACATTTTGATAAATTTCTATAAAACTTTCATAAAGGTTCTATAGAATTTCTATACAATTTCTATAGAACATCTAATTTGCATATTAATGAATTAAAAAATATAAAAGTTTATTTTAAATACCTTATTTTTGATCTTTACAATGGTACAAAGGTTTCCACACAAAAATTCTTCTAAACTGAGCAAAAAATTCCCGAAAATGTTTCAATCTTCTTTATTCACTGAAATTAATATGGTATAGGGTAGGGGGCGAAGCCAAAATTTTAACATAAAAGTTGTAAATTTATGCTTAGGGCAGGTCTAAATCAATCCGATATGTAGCAAGAAACATTTTTTGCACAATAGATAAGTAGTATATCAATACAGATAAAGAATATAACGATGTATGAACTGTAAACGTGTCACAGACGTGGTACATATAACACAGCTCAACTTCACTCTGACAATGTGTTCAAAAATTACTCCGTTCGCGACCTCCGGCTGTCCTGCCGAGATATGAGCGGGCATTGCAAAAGTAAGTGCATCTTGGATGCAAAACTCTCATGCACGTTATGTTCATAGTGCCGAATGGTCAGTTTCTCTCTGCTATTCACAGAGAATATCTGTAATCTTAAATTGCAGACAGTTATCCATATAAATTCCATACAGTTTCTATAGAACCTCTATACAGTTTCTATAGAACCTATACAGCTTCTATAGAACCTTCATACATTCATGCTCTACAGAAATCTGTACATACCGTGTAAGACTCTCCAGTGTCTGTTTTTGTAGAATCTCTTTCTATAGAAACTCTATAGAAACCTGTAGAGTTTCTTTAGAAAAGTGGCACTTTTTTCTAAAGAACCTCTGTGGGGTTTCTTTAGAGTTTCTTTAGAGCTTTTCTATAAAAAACTCTATAGGATTCTATTAGAGTGCCTGTATGATTTTCCTTTAGAAGGTTTATAGGATTTCCTACAGGAGTTCTATAGAAAATCTTATGCAGTTTCTATAGATTTTTTCCTATAGAAATCTACAGAAAATATTTTGTATGGGGCCCCTGTAGACATCAACCCTTAACGCTGGTGCAGGCACAAGGAGTGCAGTCTCGCCACGAACACAGTTAGGGAGCCAACAGTGTAGCCCGCATAGTGGTCTTGTGTCAGTGTAAGTGAATAGACAGTGAATTTATTTTATTCTGAAGAATATAAGACGGAACTACAACTCTTATGTTCCTTTTTTCGTATCTCCAGAGTCAAAATGGCTGAAACCAAAGTAACTATTATTTGATTATTTACTCGTATTTCTTCACGCAATGCCCCAATAATCAACTACAAAAGCGTGTATGGAATTCCATTCGTTGCGTACTATTTACTGAAAAGTCTGATTTCGTGCAGGAAGGTGTTAATTTGACACCTCCCTTGTTTGTGGTAAGAGCTTTATCGTGTGGCGGTCACAATTATGTTTAAAGGGACTGTTTGCTGTAAAACCTTGCAGGAAGTAAATTTGATTTCCTAAACAAACCGATTCAATAAAATGCTATGAAAGATTCTACAAAATTTCTGAATTTAGTTTTTGAGATTTCCTAGACATCGAAATGCAAATAATTTTTACAAATCTTATAACAACTTTTTTTAAAGATTTTTCTACAAATTGCTTTTTTAGAGTCTTGTAGTCAGGCAGCAGGAAAGGCTAAAACAAAAGTGGTACACTTTTTAGAAGAGGTTCGAAAAAGGACTCCAATACCTTGTTCATATTTGTAAAAGTGCATAAACACCCAATTTCGAACGTTTTTGTTCCTTATATGGTTATATGGCTGCCATCGTAGACTTCAAAATGGTAGCCAGTTTGAATATAATTTTGTTAGACTGTAAGGTTTATGAAGATGTAGAACAACCCAAATCGGTGCAAAGAAGGGTGAAGAGGCAACAAATCTGACACAAATCGAACAAATTTTCCGATATAAACATGTGGGCCATCCTCCAACTCAAAAAAGAAAGTCACATGTTTAGCGCATATCCCAGAATTAGCAACAAGACCCTGCACTGAGCTTAAATTTCACATAGCCATATTTACACAGGATTTGTGTGAGGTGTCTGGGTACACCACCGTACTGTTCAAGTCACCAGTTATAGACCAATCCACAGGGTGATGCTGTATTTTGAATTTATGCCAATCAGTTTGCAGTCGACAATTGTTTCAGACCTATATAGCTATTCCTAAATACGTTGAGGAATGTCACAGACGGTCCCTTATAAACTTTCCCTGAATTGGAGAGTGATGTTGTGAAGTCTGGATCATAATGAATAGCAATCATTTTCTGTTTTAAAATTGCAATTACCAGCTAAAGGCGTCTATAAAGCTACTTTTTTAAAGTTGCCTCAACTCTCTGGCGAAGAGCCGAAGGACGAAGACCAAACGTTTACTCCCGAAGGATTTCTGCTCCCCCAAAGAAACTTCAACTGAGCATGACCAACCTCCCGACCGTCAGACCTCTACATCAGTGATTCCCAACGGGGGCGTTATCGCCCTCCTTAGGCGTTTGAGCAACTCAGGGGGTGATCGCTAAGGGGGCGGCAGGCGGGGGGCATTGAAAAAAAAGACTATTTTGAACCGGGTCTTTTCCACATTCCAAAGGTTACGTCTAGCTTAGCTCCCAAACTTAGTTCATCTAAAAAGAAGATGAAATAAAATCAATAAGTCGCGAAGGTCTAACAATCCCTGATCGGGTGCGAAATTAGTTTGTGAATTACTTTAACGCCAGATGCCAGGAAATCACATCTAGCAGTGTTTATTATTAAAAATTTCCAGGCGAGGGCCCTCAGATTCCCATCAGTGGCAAAGAAAATTTTGCTCTCGATAGACATGACATACTGACATCTTACATATACAACAACTTCTAAACTTTTCAAAGAGTAAGTGGGCTATCCCGGCCCTTAAACCTATCGAACAAAAACAAAATGATAAAAGGGGCACCAATGTGAAGTTCTAAAAGCATCATCATTTCAAAGCTTTGCCAAGGACATCTATTTGCACCACAAAGAAACCTTACAAAATGTCATTTCTTCTCGTTAGAATCCTCTTCATTCACTCCTCCCTTAGGACGGCAGTTCGCGAAAAAGCCAAAGAAAGGATTCGTCTGGGTACCAACTATCATAGGTACGCCACTGGAGGCTGTCAAGAACTGTCCCCTTTGGGATTTCGGTTCGGCCAGGCCACGGCCCTGGTGCATGGTGGCAGAAGTGTTTCAATGCGTCATTCGACCAAACACCATCCTTTTTCCTCCCACTCACAATGCAATCCTTGCACCATCAAAGAAGAAGCCGTCCATTAGTAGCTATTTCAAAAACAAACTGGTTTAAGGTGGATTTTTGTAGCATTTTTAGTGTGTAGATAAGGTTATAAGGCGATCGGCAGATAGTAAAAATCTGACTTTCAGTGCTTTATTCTTGATTTGACAATTACTTAAATATCCGAGAGCTTCCAGGGGCTTTTGCCCCTTGGTTCCCCACTGAAACGTTTTCCTGGGATCCCCGTGAGAGGATCTTGGGGAAAGGGGGAGGGGGCTCCACACTTCAACATGTCTTTTTTTGTCTTCATCATTTCATGCATATCAATGCTACAGTAAGTTATAGACCTGGTGGGGGCGTTTGCCCAGTCCGATTCGGTGAAAGGGGGCGTTGAGCTGAAAAAGATTTGGAACCACTACTCTACATCACGGATCTGCCATGCGTGGGGCCCTTTTAGACTGGCTGAAATGAACAGATGCTACACATGATCTTAGCAAAAATGCCGAGAAGTGAGAAGCGATGTGATCACATCTAGCACTAGGTTAGTTAAAGGCGTCTATAGGCCTAAAGCTATATGTCTTATCAGAGGACAGTTTAAAGTAATGCAGTTATGACTACAACCCATAACGGAATATAATGGCCGAAAGCGATGATTACCTTCATAGCAGGTGTCGAATAAGTAACCTACCTCCCCTTTTGGAGCACGTACTCTAACTTACATTCACGACAGGTGTGGAATATGTACTTTTTCTTTGGCGTACATTGGCCTACTCTAACACCTGTGAACAGTGACAGAGATCATGAGATTTCGCTATATATTCATAAGCCTAATTTGAAGTTACCTAGCTCTTGACTGTTGATTGGTTACGATATCTGAATATTCAAATTACATGACGCAACTTCATCTGTAACCTTCTTCGATATTCTCACTGTTATTACTACTAGTAGTATAGCACACTATTACACAGGAAGTCAATGGGACTTCTTCTTAGAGTGAGTTTCAAGTGAGATGAATCACACCCTTTAGCCGAATTTACTTTGGTGCTCAAATCTGCATGGTAATCAGACTTGTTTAGAGGGAAAATGCAGTCCCCCCAATTTGAATGAGTGTGCCCTGTTACGACCCATTTTGTAACAGCTGACCAAAATGCAACCACCCAACAAAAATGGGTAATCTGAGTAAAACAAAGCACGAGAATTCGACGTGTGCAACTCCCAGGCCGATCCGGCCTTGTTTGGCCGAGTTACGGCAGGTTAAGTTATTTTGTCGGCCATTTTGGATTTTTATGAAGTCACCCAAGCACCCAAGTGGGCAGGAAATAGACTTTCTAAATGTTTTAGACCACGCTGAGTTCAACGGATCAAGTTTTAGCCCGAACTGACGTTATGGCAGCCATTTTGATTTTTCATAACCACACAGAAGACTAAGTTATAGCACTTAAAAAATATGGCAGCAATCTTGGATTTTTACAATACCGTCTGATGTGAATCTTCACGTTGTTACATTTTGGGCAGAAAGTTGTTGCATTTTGGACCAACTTTCATATTTGTTGCACTTTGGGCAGAAAGTTGTTGCATTTTGGACCAACTTTCATAGTTGTTGCATTTGGGGCACAAAGTTATTACATTTTGGATCAAGTTGTTGTATTTTGATCAGTTGTTACAAAATGGGTCGTAACATGCCCCGTCATCCCTATTCAGGAATGGCTCTTATCAATCATGTGACATTTTATTCATTTCATTTATTCATTCCAGTATAAATGTAAACTTTAGAAGTAGGAGTAATAAAATACATTCATACGAAGAATAATTAGTTCAAAAGTTAAGAAGCTGAAAAATGATAGGGTAATATATACAGTAACAACATATCTACATATACAAAGGTTAATATATAAAACAATACAACGAACTACAACAAAGAATCTAGGTGATCATATCGAATGAATACTGCAGCACGATAGACAAAAGAGTTTCCAAAAACTTGTGTTCTGTATTTTGACAAGATGTGTGACAATATATTTGTTACTCATTTGTTAAATTCATGAAGAAAAACTCCTTGGTGTACCTTCAATATTCAAAGTTTGTATACAGAAACGTAATGAAGATACTTGTGAGTGAAATAAGAGGAAATTTGTAAGATTTAGCTAACTTTGAAAATAAACTTAAGACGACTGTCCCTTCAGGTCAGCCCTAAACTAACCTCAAACTGCATCTAAGCTTCTTCAAATATCCAAAAATTTTCCAAAGGGAACCCTTATTTGTCGCTTCTGTAAGAAACGTCAAAAATTTGCCCAGGAGGGCGATCCGAAACAAGGTTCAGCCCTCCAGTCTCGAACAGCTTCCTACGCCTATGAACGTATATAGCTAATGGCTGAAGTTATAGCCACTCCTTCATGGTATTTTAATCTTGAAAATGGTCACCATATCAATAACCTGATAACTGACCATTCCTAACACAGTTTTAAGTTCGGTTTCAAGTTTAGTTTCTATTTTCCATACATGTAAAGTGGTGTACATTATGTAAACAATACATTGCATATAATTACAGAGAATATGTAACAATACACAGGCCCGGATTTCCCATTGGGCCAGATGGGCCCGGACCCAGAGCCCCCAAATTCAGGGGACCTCTAAATTGGAGGAGTGAAAATTTAAAATGATGGGGAAAAAGAAAGAGTCTCAGATAGAGAGAGAGTCCCAACAGGGCCGGATTTGAGCATGAGCAAGCCGGGAACGTGCCCAGGAGCCCCAACACTAAGGGCGCCCCACAAACTGAGTTACATTTTTTAGGGTCATCGGGAGACGCCGTTCAGCCAAAATTTAAATATCCTTACACAAATGAGCTCCCAGATGTTGTCAAGTCACCCCCTCCGAAAAGAATGAATTGGGTGTGGTGGATTATCCTGAGAGTCCAGAACATTTTGTTCACAAAACACAAACAATTCCAACTATGAGGTTTAATTTACTGGTCGCGAAAGATCGTCGCTACTGGACATCGTTAAAAATGGCAAACAGCTTGGTTATATTCAGAATATCGTGGTCTCAGTTTTCAGATGCGTTGTTTGTATAATGAAAAAAGGTTCAATATTTGTATTCCAATTGTGAATTATTCAAATCATAAAATTGTAGTCCTGATTAGAAGAAACTTCCCCTACGAAGCTCATATGTCTTTCATAGACAAACAATAAGATAGAAAATTTTAGCACGCTTCTCGTGCAGTTAGCTGCTCAGGTTTACAGATCTAGGGGCGCAACCATGGGGATACATGGAACCTTCATTAGCCTACAAAGGAAAACATCAAAAAGGAAAAGTCAGTAATATACAAGTCTGTAATGTCGTTACTCATGCAAATAGTGCCTGAAGTGCCAACTCTGGTGGTAGGAGGTGTTTCCTTTCACAATCTTCTTAAGGGCTTCGTGCCAACCATCGGCGGCGCTTCACTTGCGTGCTGTTCTCTATTGCTTACCCCTCCGCCCTCGCACTTTGTTTTATATCACGTTACTCAACATGACATCTGAGCAAGGTCCAAAAATTCGGGCATTTTTTTGAAATAAAAGAGTCCCAATACCTTATGGCTAGGTCTAGCTTAGTTTCAGTTATTTTTGTTACTTTCATTACGGTTCTGTAATACAAGGTAAATAATTTTAACACCTAAAATGCATCAAATTGCACTTTGTTAGTTTTTTTTCCTAAAAAAAACAAACACTTTACCCTCAGGCCAATACGGTGCATCAGTAGCTCTTGACAATCTTAAGTCCACCCCCTCTCTTTTCAGGCAAAGTCTGAATTCGCCACTGGGATGATACATCTGGGTTTTAGTCAAAAATTATTGAACATTTAGGGTCTGCATAACACCGTCCAGGCGCTGAAGAGGTAGGTTTACGCGTATAGCCCAATCAACCATATCAGTTCTTTTAGTTTCAGAGAGCTAAATGACTAACCATTTCGAAAGATGGAAATAGATAATCCAGAAATAACTTTATATATTTGTGGTCTGGTCTCTTATATAAAAAACAAAGAAAATTAAACAAACCAAGAATCTGAGAAAGTGTTACTGAAAAGTGACAGAGTGAGAAAAGAACGAAGGAAGTAAAAGAAAAATGTCAAGCTGCCTTTAGAAGCTAATTACTATTCGGAAGGAAATGTTAACCTGCTTTTAAACACGCTTAAATAATGAATTTAGAATATCTAATGACATCGTTCATGGTATCGACGTTTAAGTTCGGTCACTGGCGACGATTGTTTCCAATATCTTTTTGGGGGGGGGGGGGCATGAAACCGTACTCAAATAATTTACTGTTTGAAAAATCAAAGTCAATTGGCGATTTCTCAAATATTGGGGACATGTCTCTCTTGCCCAAGGATCGCCGCCCATGAATTCGATACAGTGACATACTGTATATTTTAGGTGCAACGACATGTACATTTGGTTCATTGACGTATACTTTGAGTATAACGGCATGTTATTACAACGACGTATCATGCTGATAGAGTGACATGTAAAGTTAATATAGTAACGTATGTCAAGTTGGTATAACAACGTATGAAATAATATCATCATCATATTATGTGACCCTTTCCGCGCCCCGTAGACTTGAATTATTCCGTCACCTACATTCAACATCCGCTGCCCTCGTAACAGACTGCCAGCGTCCACGAACTTTCGAAGGAATCTTTCGACCGACTGGTTGACAGCTGTTTGTTTTTGCCATCACTCAATTACAATCTTTGTGAGATGAAAAAAAATCAACAGCCGACGAAATTTAGCATAAACATGGTAACACATCCTATTGAAGGTCTAGGCGAGGTAAAGCCTTGGGCTTGGGTCTTTCCCCATTCTGACAGAATTTTACTATTTTGGGAAACCTTGTGCCACTTACCGAATAACTTCGATATTTTAGCATTCAGATTTTGGCAAGAGTGCGAGTCAGCCCAAAACTCCTTACAGTTGAAAGTAGTCTCAATGCTTTTCATGTACGTCACTAACTGCTCATCAGTTATAACTGCCCATTTTATGCTTCAAAATTTATTAGTACTACCTCGCATGGTAAATGCACACACAGTTTGAAACAAAATAAAAACAAAAGATTACCCATTTCATTCGTCTATTGTGATGGGCATGGCTTCATTAGGGTGGCGCTCGTACAAATGTTTTACCAGAAAATGTCTGGTAGCTAGGATTACTTGTCAAACTCGGATCAGTGCTTCCCTGTCTCATTAATCTGACTGCACTTATACAGTTTCCCTTTGAAAGAACAACAAATTTGGACTGGCGCACTATTCTTATCTTTCACCTTTCAAGTCAATAATACATTGGAAATAATTGAGACATATTGTAAGGAATTGAATAGGCCTATGCAGGGCGGGATTTAAGTATGGTCCAGCGGGACACGTGCCCAGGGGCTCCCACAATATTACACCATTATATTTTGTTGTAGAGTATTCCAGATTGAATCCAGAGGTAGCTATCGTAAGTAAAAGAGGGAATACCACATTGTCGATTACCTATTTTTTTTTACTGCCTCGCATAATTATAAGGCTACACTAAAGATCGGTTCAGTCTGTCCGTTAACTGATTTGGCCGAATTTACATACCCAGTTTATGTCAAATGGGGGGGGGGGGTGAACGTGACCACAACCTTTTCCCTTTTTTCGTGACTTGAGCCACTGTAGTCTGTGGAGAATAATAGTTGAAGGAGGCTCTACATTATTTGTGCCCAGGGCTCCCAAAAGGTAAATCGGACCCTGTAATAGCCTATGTCCAAGTTTTTGTGGTTCTATGACATCACAATAGACTTACTTAAAGTCATCCACTGATGGTGGAACCCGATTAAAAAACCACCCTCGTACATCGAGAACAAAACAGTAGAAGAACAAAACAGTAGAAGACGCCGTTGTTAATTTTGTGTCCAAACATATTTGCTGTGTAGTATATATTTTCTCTACAATTTTTATTTACCTCTGCTCAGAAACGACTTGCTACATCAATAGGAATAGTGTGTCAAAATAACGAACCTATCTATAAATTTGATAGATCACCTCTCTTCGTGCTGCAAGCTTAATCGTAGCACACTTTAAAAAAATATTGTTAAAATGGAAAAATATACGTAAAATTGATCTGGTCGACATCTGAATGAATTTCATTTTTCCATTATCTTTTTTATCACGTTGACACAGTTAACTGTCTCAATTGGGACTGTTAAAGTGGATCAAAAGTGTAGAATTACAAGCATATAAATTTTTGTGGTTGGAAAATGAATCTCATTTATCCAACTCCCATTTTCATAGCTTTCTCCTCTTTCTGCTAAGGTATACTGATGTTTTCACTTAGTATAGCTTGAAATAGTCGATTGAACAATAATTTTTGATGTCCTGAATGTACATTTCACTTTTCAATGAAATTCTAAAAATGGTGTGGCTGAGTGGATAGAGGCTTTGGTATTTGAGGCAACGAAACAAAGGAACCGGGAGGTTCGGATCCATCCCCGGCCTGGATCAAAGTAAGGTGGGTTTTTCATCCAAGAACAACGAAGGTTTTCTATCTGAGCTGGCCTTTCCAAAGATACCACATTTGATATAAACTGATGAGCTGGTTAGTCATCAGACGCGAAGTTGTACTTCATAAGCCATAGGCTTCTCCCAAATCCGTGGCTGCTAAGCGTCGTAAATCAACTGCCTCTTACATTAGTTAAGGCAGGTATTATTATTCCATCCTTTGATCAACAAAGGATGTGATAGCGCAACCATACCAAGAGATGACAGAGCTGCACACTTTATTGGGGGCATGTAACCCCTATCACACCCGACCCCAGGATTTCCCGCCAATGGGCCTAACGGTGCCGTATTGGCAACCTCCTTACGTTCACCCACATAAACAAATTCTACAATGAACAGCTGTGATCTTTTCTCTCTTAAACCTAAACTGCATCTCTGAAATGTGCTACAGTGAGCTAAAAAATATTTAGTGACGCCAACATGTACCAATGTGATACTATTAAACAACACATTTCGTTTGTCATTTTTGAGGTTTTACGTAAGTTATGTTATTGCTTGCAGTAAAAAGGCTAAGCCAGTGACTGCAAGAAGCTGCAATATTGCGAAAACTGTGACAATAATTATGGATAAATATGTAGTCAAATTATACTTAAAGGTAGAAAATTGCCATTTTTAAAAAACAAAAAGTTTTTAGGTAAATTTTCAAGCATTTCACGAGTATCCTTATTTTCTTATAAAAAATTATAATTGTTTGTGAAGTGCTCAAAAATGACACGATGGTAGTCCTTCCTTTGTAATATTTACCACTGAAAATGTTTCACACATAGTAGCCCATCGCCGACTTTACTGAAATTTCTCTACTCGAAATGAAGAAATCTCCTTGTAAGGCTATATAGACCTTATGGATATGACGTAACAGAGCAGAAAGTGCTCCCCCCCCCCCATGTGGAGGCAAGCGCTTACCACTGCAAGTTGTACCAACAGATGCAGACAGCTGATTTGTGAAACAATCGGTTACGCGCGCAAGTCTACTTGAGCGTGCAGTGTGCTTCTTTGTTTTGCCTCCCAAATGACGTCGCGTGACGTCACACATAAGTTCTATATATTAAGTCAAGACGCGGGAGGACCATCATGACTCGTTGGTATACTTCGCTTTCATCTTCACAAAGTACAATTTCCAGATGTCCTTTTGTATGAAACTTGTGCAGTTTACAACCTCTTGGTTCTCCTTAGTGGCTACGGTATCTAGTCGAACCACTCCAACCCCCACCACACACACACACACATCCACTTAGAAACAGTTCAGTGATAGAAAATCTACCCTTTTGTTCAAACCCATTACATACGTGTTAATTTTCATGCCTACTGGCGCCTCGATGCCGCCCTCCCTACTTTTTCCCCACAACATCAACCATGCATTGTATAAGTTATTTTTGTCTGTTAAATGACTGGTGCAGTACGGTTTAATTCTATTAATCCTGCTTCACTTGTGCTCAGCATTTAAGATTGTGACCAAATGAAACATCTCATGAAGGCATTCAGGTGAAAAAAAAGTCTCAGCTTAGTACTACATACAAAGAACTACTAAAACATGAGTAATGAGTATATTTCCCAAAGTTGTGGCGCTCTGTAAGAAACTATTATTACAAAATGATAAAAGCACTGAAACGTCATGCCCAAAGTCGAACCGACTATGATCAACCAGATACTGATAATATACAGCCAGCATTTCCAACAAAAGAATGATCGTTTTCATCGTGCAATTCACCCCTGCTCTGGCCCGTAGCCAAACAAGGTACTGAAGGGGGCGAAAAAATTTCAGGGCGCCAAATGTGTAAAAATGTATTAAGTCAACGGCATCTCGGAAACTTCTAAGGGGCGAAAAATTGAGGGGCTTCTCCCCGGTGGCCCCTTGTCTACAAGCCTGCCCCTTCCCCTAATCCCACTAATATGGAATAGAAAAATTGGATGGCAAACAAAACAGAATCACGATGCACCCGAACACACTAACAGACAGTGACATTTCGTATGTCTCCAGTCTAATATGAGTCGGTACTCCATGGACCTTTCCCTGTGAAACGTGGGCAGTGGTTCTTCTGATTAATTTGTCCTGATCAGTTCCGTACGGTATTTCATCCCAAAAAGAGAAACACATATCATGTACTGTTCCAATGAAATATTCAACATCTTTTCTTTCATTCAACAAGTGGAATGCCATAAATAAGTTTGCCCAAATCATGCATTATTACGTAATGGGGAGGGGTCAACTCCTGCAAGTATCTCTTTTCCGACTTGGTGGATCCAACTCTCCAACACCCGTTCTTAGTCTCAGTGAAAAACATATGCGTAGGAAGCTGTTCAAGACTGGGGGGCTGACCCTAATTGTTTCGGGTCGCCGTCCTGGGGAGGGGTTTAAGGGCCCTGAGGTTCCTTATATGCAATTTGGTTCATTATTTTGGACAAATTTTACGGTAAATTACTGCAAATCTTTGATATTTCTTAGTCCTTTGGAAAATTTTTTGTTATTTGATGGTCCTTGTATGCAATTGGGTGCCTCATTGTGGACAAATTTTCATGTAAATTACTACAAGCTGAAAGCAAGTTTCTGACATTTCTTACAGAAGAGACAAATAATGGGTTTACATGCTTGGAAAGTGGGGGCTGAAGCATACTTCCGCCCCAAAAAATTTCGCCGAGGGATGGCGCCCCCCTCCAGCCCCTCGCTTCCTACGCCCTTGGTGAACACAGCCAACTTTTTCGCTACCGTAATCAATTTCGGTTATTTGTGAAATTAAAATAGAGCGTGGTGCACCATAACAGTATTGAGTATGGTCATTATATCTCTCCGTAGAATACTCTCAGCGACTTCTACATTTTTGGCTACCTGACGATCCATCTGTCACTTTTACGTAGACTTTCGCTCACAGTCGTTGACAATAATAACGTGTGTTGTGGGCTACCTTGAAGATTTAACACGGGAGGCTTATAAAAGAGGCAAAACCGTAACCCGTGTCGGTGTGTTATAACACATAGCATTTATATGCTTATTATGTTAGCCAATAGAACCTTATGTATTAGCCAATAGAAGCTATAAGTATGTTCGGCATGGGTGATACTGAATCGGAATCCGGTGAAATATTTGACTTCATGTGGTTAACATATATATTCGTAATTGGTTCATTTGTAAAGGGGTTCAGTAAAATACTTGGCCGGTTTGGTCCCCTGTTGATAAGAGTTATCTTACAATGTATCGAGCAAAGTGGTATACTAAATATGAAAAAGAAAAAATTGTAAAAAAAAAATTAATTTTAAGAGCGTCGATGTTCCCTGTTCTCTTTCAGATGTAACGCTTCCAGTGTTTATCTTCAGCATTTTCCTGATATTACACTTTTTGAGGTTGGCAAAGTGACTGAAAGAATGTATAATTAAACAAATAAATAAACTGTTAATAAATAAATATCCATCTTTAAACACAACTTGTGTGTCGGCAAAAATGTAAACAGGTAAAATAAGGTAAAAAGAAATACTTAACAGTTTACGAATCAATCTCACATCCCCAAAATAGAGTAAAGTAAACTGGGCACCATAACTTTATCTGAATAAAACTTGTGTGTACTAATAGAAGTTGAAATATTGCATCGATAGCTTTATTACATCTATGTATATTTTCAGGATGATTGCACTGCAAAACATATGGCCAATAAATAAATTATCACTGGCCCTATGTTAATAAAATTAAACCATAACATTACTTAAAATTTAGTGTATAACTTACACTCTAAAAACGTCCATTCCAAATTGGACGGAAAACTGATCAAATGGGCCCTAGACCAAAAAAGGGTCAAATATTTGACTACTTTTGGTTCAAACCTAACCGTTTCTTGTTCAAAACTAATAAAATTATCTCAAATGTTTGACCAGATTTCAGTTCAGAGCCCATTTAAACGGCCTCGGGTTCAAATTTGAACCAAACATTTTTAGAGTGTGTTGTAGAACAAACCTTTCGTTTCACATTTGATCTCAATGATCAATATTAGATCACAGACAGTACGTAAATACGTTTAAAGCTAGATAGTAAGATGAGGTTTTACGGCTCAGTTTTTAACCAATTGGTTTAATCGGGCCGGCCACGGTTCTTTTTTTTTCAGTTGTGGATCACTGGCTTGGCGGTGTCTCAAGTCTTTCCAATAGCTTCCAAAGCACATAAAGCCATGAGTATTTGCGTAGGTGCTCGGTTGCTTGAATTAATTTTCTAATACATGCCTTTCCACAACTGTTTTCAGACAACGTAGATCGTAATCCAACACGAAGACCATTTTATTTGTGTAAGCCCTTTGAATAATTTTTGGTAAATTAAGGTTGTTTAGATGCAAAATGGTGCCGTCTTTGGTATATTTTAACTCATATATACGGCTGGAAAATGTTCATAATTTAGTGAATTCTAAGTTTTGGTTGGGTGAAAGCCGAAGAGAAGCCTTAGTTGTGTAAGAGAAGGGTATGTTGTCAGCAAACCTCCTGAATCTCCCCTTGTGGATACTTTACTGTATTCTATTCGGGGGGAAAGAAAAACGCAAAAATACGGGCGTTGAGTCCACAGAAACATTCTTGAACACTTAAGAAAATTTTCCTTGCTTCATTTGTGCATTATAAAAGGGTATCTAAAGGCTGCAAACACCGGAACAGGGCTCCTGGAAGCTCTGGATTAATTATATGGATCAGATATAGTCCACCCTCCTCTTTTTTCTTCTTTCTCTTCCGCTTCATCCTTTCTTCTGTTTCGTTTACTCCTTTTTTTTATTTCCCCCTTTTTTCTCCTCTTTTCCTTTGCTTGCAAAATGGTAGGGGTCAGTCTCCCCCTCCCTCTGCCCCTGTGGCGCCGCCCCTATTTGTGACTGTACATGAAGTCATGAAGAAGTGGTGGATATGCCAATAGGTACTGTTTATTAATCACTTGGGCCCAGGGACGGATACAAAGGGGGTGACGAGGGCATAGGCGTAGGAAGCAGGGAGAATAAGTCCCGCAAAAAATGTGGGGGGCGGAAGATTATTTTTGCCCCCTTCAATCCAAGGACGAAAATCCCTAATTTGTTTCCTCTGTAATTGTCAAAAATTTGCAGTAATTTACCTTACAATTCATCCAATATTTTGCACCAAAATGCGTCTGAGAACCATCAAAAATTCAAAAAATTTACCTCTCCCCCTAGACCCCTGGAGATCTACGAGAACTGTTGAATGGCAAATTTTGTGTTAAACATTCGGCCGTAAGTGTTCCTAAAGTTAAATAGCTGTTGACCCAGCACACTATTTACACTGGAAAATATTCACTGGCTACAAAATAATGCAGTATGTCTTGGAAGGACGCAACTCTTGACATACCACAATACAAGCAGAACGTGACATTAAATACACCATTTGTAACAGTAGACCAGACACGAACAGCACTTGAAGTGCAAAAAGGCAAAAAAAAGGGTCTTTGAAAATTCGTATCGTGCAACTATGTCAATGGGAGTCGGTCTCCAAGAAATGTAATTGGTCCCAATATAGGTCATCCCCCCCCCGCGAATTCATGTATATACGCCCCCGGGCAGTAATGTAAGTTTCATGCCAAGCCAGAAGGGCTTCTGAATAACAGGCCGTTGTGCCAGGTCTAAGGATAGGCTCTGCACTTGATAATAAAATTTCTTGCTTGGCTAGTAGCTTTACAACCTCACTGCATGGACTTGACGGCCAGTACAAACAGTCCAAATCAAATTTTGATACTACTAACATACTGTAACATAACAGGTTAAAGGGCAAAGAAGGGCTTAGGCCCCATAAGTCAAAACCCCCTTTAGGCCCTACTAAAAGCAAGCAACTCAACAACACCTAACAAGACCTGTAACAATAAGATTCTACCACAGTCATGGAAGAACTTGTCAATGTTAACCTTTGAGCATGAGTGCACCGATGTGGAGTTAGCTACCCACTGTAGGCAGACTATTGACAACTCTATGAGAGAAGCTAAAGTTCCTAATATGTAGCCTTGAAACTGGGCTTCACTAGCTTCTCACGATGATCTTGAACCCGAAAATTACTCTAAACCTTTAAATAACTACAAGCTAAAAATGATTCTTTTCAGAAAGAAACTTGTAAACCTGGAACATGCCCCCCCCCCCATAATCCTTCTCAACTCCAGGGTGGTAAGCCCGAGATGTTTAAGTCTAAGATGATACGGTAGATTTCTCACTTCAGGTATAATACATCTACTTCTACTACTATATCCCCCTTTGTTATGTATGTTTTGTAGTTTTATCATTGATAGCCGCTGTCACCTTCTCACATTTTTACAAGGAATATCATCAACAACTTAAAGAACCGAAAATGATGATTATTTCTGGTATATTTCAAAAGTTCATGGATTTACAGTAGGACTGAAAATTAGAATGACAAGTCCATTACTGTCCATCATGATAGGCATGATGCAGTCGCCTTCATTTGCTTCAATAACTGCAGGACAGGCAATGTTCCATCTACACTTTTCCAATTGCAGTTTCAGTCTAGGTCTCTCCTTTATCGCTAGGCAACGCCTTTTTAAAATGATGGTTTTCTAGACACAGATGGGTTCATAATGATCACATGTGTGTCCCAATGCATCGTTCATACTGATAATGAACCCTCTCATGACGTTTCTGGTCCATATTGAACAAAGGGCACCTGAGTAAAGTTCAACATTTGATTTGCAACCATTCCGGTCAGAAACTGTCTATTGCCTAATCTAGGCTACATGTATCTGCAATAAAGTAATTCCAGCTTGGTAACCTAGGAGGCAACACATTTGGCAATGTCAAGTGCACACTGTTGTTGTGTCAAGGTAGATAACCGCTAAACAATGTTGGCTAATTTGTAAATTGGTTCCTTCACAATACACCTTTCTTGGAAAAGGTAGTAGGCTAATATAGGCCTAAATAGGCTAGGGCGACAGCTTCTTTCCAGCGTAGCTTATAGCAGAGTGAACTTTCCGTCTAGTTCTCTTCAGTTTCTTTTAATATCGCTGAGCAACAGTACTCCTTTTTAGAACGGTAGTTTTGTAGAGTAAGAAGGGTTTGTGATGATCAAATGTGCATTCCGATGCATCCTTCATACTGATGAAAGTTAACCTTCTCATGACGTTAATGGTGCATATTGAACTAAAGCCATCGAAGTAAAGTTCAATCATTCTAGAAACTGTCCATATCCTCTTTCCGCACTAAAGTAAATCCAGCTTCCTAACCTATGAGTATGAGGCACACATCTGGCTATGTCATGTCATTGTGCAGGCTGTAGGCCTAGCTGTGTTAGATAACCATAAGCAATGTAGGCTAATTATAAATTGGTTTCCTTCATTACACTTTGCATTGAAAGGTAGTAGCCTTAGTACGTGTAGCCTCTTTCCAGTGTACCCTATGGCAGTTGGATTTCACGAATTGATAACATCTGCCATGTTCAGACTATCCATGAAATGAACTTTTGGTTCGAATAATTAACCACTTTCACTTGTCCAACTCCTTGAGGACCGACTGCATGGTCAAGTGGTCAGAGCATCTGACTTGCAGCCGGAAGGTCAGGGGTTCGAATCCTGGCCGGATCATACCAAAGACTTTAAAAATGGAACCTACTGCCATTGTGCTTGAGTAGGGCAAACAAGCCAGTGAGCCACAAATGGAAAAAAGGCCGTGGCCGGCCCGACTTAAACCAATTGGTTACAAACTGAGCCGTAAAACCTCATCTACTAACTAACTAACCCATCTTCTTGAGAAATAGTCTGTCTAGGCTATAAAACTGCTCTTCTTGCTCGTCTACTTGAACTCTTCGACGGATTAAAAGTTAGGCCTCCCAATACAAGTTAAAGAACAGGCCTTTGCAGTCTACAATCAAAACCTCCTCACGTTAGTCAGCTACTGTTACCAGGATAGGTCTATCGACTCCACAGGCTGTCCTGTAGTGTATCATGTGTGGCATTGTCACTATTACTTCCCACCTCACTTTAACATGAACGCTGGGTACTTCCTTGGCGAAAAAGTTGGCTGTATCGATGCAAATATGTCCCATGAAACAATATTTAAAGTCACAGTAAATAAGCCAACAAAGCCCCTTGCAATTTTTACGAAGTCTGCTCTTCTGAAGCAGCAATCTGCAAAATTTCACGCCGTTTGGCCGCTCAGTTGTTAACTTTCGGTCGTCGTCTGGCAGTACGCAGTGTAGCCTGCTGAGCATGGGTTAGATTCCTGAGGCCCTCACGTAAAAACTACGCGTTACTCATTGAGGAGAACAGACATATTCGGTCACGCAAGCAACAATGTGGGTGTATAAGACTAATACTTGAACCATACAATCACATTCCCGCGGCACGTTACTCTCCAGCGCGCTGCATTTTGTTACTGTAGGACGCTCCTTCCAGCTAAAGCTTAGGATTTTTATGTAACGTCTATAGACATTATGCATTGACGTCACGCGAAGTCATTTTGGCGGCAAAACGCTGAAGCACATGGCACGCACGACGGAGACTTCGCGCTCGTAAAAGGCTATGCGCGTAATCGACCGGAACACTAATCAGCTGTCTGCATTTTTTTTTAGTGTAAGTTGCAATGATACGCGCTTGCTACAATAGAGGGCGCACTTTTTGTGCTGTGACGTCATGTACATAAGATCTATTTGAATGAAGCAAAATGCGTTTTTACATGCATAACATCAGAGAGAAAACAGAGAACTCTTTGTAGAATGAAAACATTGGCGTTGTGTAATTCTTGAAATTTTCACTTAATTATAACACTTCAGCTATTGTAAAACCAACATTTTAATAATTTATATGACCAAATAAACGATTATACTTCTCCTATCATATACTACCATTGGGGTTTGTAACGAACACACGGGCTTTGGTAAACCTCACGCAACACACCAGACATGATGATAAGGAGGCAATTGCATTGTAATCTTAATTTCCCTTACATAAATTATTATCGCTATATTTTTGCAAATGCCGTTCATGATATTCAGGTATGTGTGATTTACAAGGGTATAGGATTAAAAGTTTTATCTTTAGTATTATTCTGAAACCCGCTAAACAACGTGAATGAGAAATGTCAACGGTAAACTGGTGGTTAGGTTCACACGGAATTCTGCTTTAATTTGTTTGCAATTTGATTTTGATGTCCTAGCGATATCATTTCCCTTTAATTGTACTTAAACTTGTGAAAAGGTCGCTAGTGACTTAAAGAGCAAATGCACGCACCCAGCTTGAAATAGTATATCGTGGTATCCTAATAAACGCACTGCCATCTTCTAGACAATATTTTGGAATTGGATTTGTAAAGCTCCTGCAGAAAAATTCATTGGACATCCTCTGATATGCTATATTTATGTTCTAAAAATCACGAAAGATACTAGCGGGGAAAATTACCGGAGAGGTGTGTCATTCTCCCGTTCGGAAATTGTTTGAATATTTAAGCATCTTCAAGTGCTTCATGCTGTTGTAATTTGCGTATTGTTTGAAGTAGGTTAATACTACTGAAAAAGCTTGAAAAACTTTTGAATACGCTTGGAATGTTCACAGAACGGACAAATTAGGGGTTACCCCCCACGGGGGTAGCATATTTGTGCTCAAGCCCCTCCCCCAGTCTCTCCCGCCTTAACTCGTGTGTCCATATCCGTTGTAAGTTTTTTTTATAGAAGCGAGGTATCGGGAATTCTACAGAGCACTGTTAGGGAGGTAAACTTTTTTCTAACCTGGTCGGCACTGTCCCCCCCCCCCCCAAAATAAAGCAATAGCTTGCTGTCTTCATCCATACACCTCTGCGGTCCAAATAAAGCAAGGCCATTTTGGTATTATTTTTCACCAACTAGCTAACAGCCTATACATGATGTAACACCTCACTTAGAGGTATCCTATGCCATCTCCGGTATTCATGATGCAATCCACTAACAGTATTAGCACCGCAAATCGTTACACAGCTCCGAGAAGTATGAAAGAAACGCAGTTCCCAAAAAATCAAAGAGCCACCCTTGGAAAAATAGAAACAGTAGATTAAAATATGCATATTGGGGGTTGTAACAGATTGTAAAAATACTGTCCATAGCATACACCAGTAAAGCTAAAACAACGCTACTTCGAAGTTCACCGTACTATTTCCATCTAAAACTTTCTGTTTGAAAAGGCCACTGTAACTTAATCGTCAAGGGGCATAAGTTTTTTTTCACCCCGCCCAAAAGAAAAATAATAAAAGTATTACATAAGTGATTAATGCGACACTTCAGAAATCATGTTGAACCGTCTTGTAAAAACAGTTGAAAATGTGTTGCTATTCTATCAATATTCCGCTGAAGAGTTTCCATCCTACCCTTTCACAACAGAGTGAGGGAGAAAACTTTGTTAACGCGTAGTTTTTTTTTTTTTTTTTTTTTTAATATCGTCCAACTCGAAGAGCACAGATTTAGCTTGGAGAAAAACGGCTTACACCCCTTAACCGCAGAAAAAAGGATCCCGTATACCCATACGCCATGCAAGTAAGATTACCCCTAGTATCCCCACCCATGTTTACGCTATCATTGTTTCTTTCCAGAATTCTAAAATCCACCATTGTATTCTCCTCGCGTTGTAACGATGAATTTAAATTTATATCAGCAATTCTTGGGGATAACGGAGTGAACTGAATTACAACCTTAGCAGGGAGAAATGCTGCTATCGTTCTTCCCATACCAACGAAGCCGTGAGACCATGCCAGAGCGTTTGCCAACTTATCGACACCGACCACCTGTTTCATCCTATTGACAAAGAAAGGAATAATAATACCAACGGCGAGTCCGTACAGAAGAAGACCAAACATTTGTTTATTGGAAGTTTGTCGATTTATCCGTCAGCATTAGAGTCTTCTCTTGACTACAGTTTTCTTTTGTGTGTCTGCTCTATAGACCTAGTGTTATATGGATTAGTGTGTGTGTTACATTAAGCAATCGTATAAGCAAAGGTATATTATACGGGTTCTAAATGGAAAGTTATAACGAACATACAAATATAAAGTTGGAACACGGAATGATAGGTATGAAAACATACGAAGGTAAAGTGGAAGATAAAAAAAGGAAGAAAACTCAGTTGGAGAAATTAATGGGAGTTTGTAAGAGGTGAGAGCCGGATGCTAGCGTGCAACAAACGTGTAAGTCAGTTAGTTACATGAGGTTTCACGGCTCAGCGATTCAGAGGAGAAATAGAAATAAAATCAGCTTTGCCAGAAAAGAATGGAGCAAGAACAAATTACAAGAAAAGAGGGAAAGAAGTGGACTATTTTGAAAATGTACACAAATAAGTCAAAGAAGGCACTTTGACATTGAAGAAGGTATTATATGCAGATATGGCATGGCATTCAAGATCATAACACCGAAATAAAGCCACATTTTAAAACAATGCATATAATCAAACAGGAGAGTTTAAGAAAACTGGACCCCAAAGCGGGCCCTATGGAAGCGCGTCCATACCATACCCTTTGTCACAGAGTTTCACGTCCTTTTACGTCGTTCAAAGTCGTTGGAATTTACAGAACCTTTAAACTTTAGACAAAATCTTGAATGCACACATATGAACGGCCGTTTTTTTCAAAATTTTTATCCGCCCATTTTCTTGCCCTTCCTCTTCTACCAAGCCCCCTGAATTGTTGCTATATTAGTGTCTATAAAGCTTTTCCTTTTGCATGCGATTAATTCATTTTCATTTCATTTATTTGGTTCTTCACAATAATTGATACTGATTGAATCAATACACAGGAATATAGAAAATACATGACATCAAATTATTGTGAAGGGAAGCACTCTAAAAAAGCCAAAGGGCTTGTCGAGTAGGGTGCTCCCCAAATAATACTAACTTAACGAAAAGAAAAAAAGACAAGAGTTTACCTCAGAAAAGAAAAAGAAATTAAAAGAAAAAAACAGTATACAGCTGTCCAACTTCCCTTCTAAATACCCACCCAGTGACACACCCGTGAACACACCCTCTATACCATGCCTCTCTCCAATGCTATAAAAGAGAACCACTTTTCTATTCAGTAGGGCTGTAAAACACCCAAGTGCAGTCATTTTTCTTTCATAATTGGGTTGTTGATAGGTTCATTGCATTGACTCCATCAGGAAACACAGTAACACATACCTAGAGGAGGGAACGTGGGGAACATCAGAGGGTCATAATCATTACATTGAAAGCAATGTTAAGCCGATATAAAATGGTGTGTTTGTAGTTTTTAAAACGAAGACAGAGTTTTTTCTTCCTCTACCATAACTGTTCTTAGTGCATTTATTCCAGAAAATATGTAAACAACATAAACAGAACTGTACTCAAAATTTCCTGGGCACAGTTTGAGTGTAGTGCCTGGGGACATGCAAAATGAAGTTCAATGCAGACGTGATGGCAGATTTGACAAAGAGAGTTCCAGAGAGTTATTGTAGAAGTACAGCCCCTTAACATGAATTGCTTGGTAACTTCATTTAGTTGAATAATTAAATTATCAAAATATTTTAGAGCAAATTATTTTGTAACGGAGAGTCTGACAAAAGATAATCGATTTCTTGGTGTGTTGTTGGTGGAAGCTATTGAATGGCATTCATGTGGTCGCTTACCGATATAAAAACTGCTCTTTCAGGCATGAATTTATTAAGTTATTTATTTATGTTCACTACATATGTAACATAGCACCTGTATATCAGAAAGGGCTATGCATAGAACAGATATAATTGCTTGCTTAAATGGTAACCCTTCGGCGAGTTTCAAACATATAAATGTAACTGTATTGTATTGTATTACAATTTTAACCAAGATAGATCCAGGATTATGCATACTCACGGGGCGGGTACATACTAATACTGCTTTGATGCATGCATGGATGTTCATATCATTTATAGATTATTTTGTGTTTCCAGTTTCCAGTTTCTCAAATCAAGTAACTGGCAAGACACTCACTTACAACAAGTTGATATCTGGAGGTTCAAATGAAAGTGTTGTGAAAACCACTTTTTCTATTGGTAACATTTTTGTAATTTTCTTCACATGTAATCATACATAACCCGATATAAGATCCTATTTAATCTCCACATTAAGCTGACTCTCTGTCAAGTTAACATTCCAATAAAAAATATGGATATAGAAGAATATATATATATATGTATATATATGTTCTCAGTTAGAATAAGTCTAGGACATTAATTAGTAATTTAAATTTAATCACCTAATTATAAATAAGAGAAAGGAATTCTTTGAATATTACACGATAAGAAATAAGCTTTATCTGATGTACACCTTGATGGTCAAGTGGACATTGCTCCTGTTCCTTATTTGACCGAACGGTTTCGAATCCTATTTAAGGTACTTTCTTTTCTCAATTTGTTTTTTTTTTTATTATTTTTATTTCAATTTTTTGTAGTTACTCTTGATACATGGATCATAAATATTTGTCATATTGAGAGATAGGTTTCTATTATTTTATAAAGAGTCATAGGTCATTTGAGATCACCAAAGGTCAAAAAGTAAAACGTTTTAAACTCAGTACTCCCAGGGAGGAACGATGAAAACGCGGTACTTTTTGCCATGGCCTGGAATTCAGAACACCACACAGCATCACCACTTACCGCCTTGCACCGCCTCACATACAATATGAAATATTGACACAGACTAAGTTGTCGGCAAGGTGAACTAATTACTTACTTCTGCTACTCGAACCCTACTTACCCCATTTATAACTTCATCACAATACTTTATAGCTCCCAATATGCATGGTCTTTATGCAACCACCAACAGGCCTACTACTAGCCACCTGCCAAAATGAAACCACTAAATAGTGCTTAAGTATGTTGTTTACAAGACTTTCACGAAACAACATACCGGTGACAGATAGTCCATGCAAGTTGGAATAGCAGGGTAAGATGTATTGTTGACTATTCCAACTACAATAGTGTAGTGAATAGCCGTTAGTAGCAGGTTGGAAGACTGTATAACAAACACAAATATATACACACTACTCAGATAAGAACTGCTGTTCGAATCTCAGTCGATCAATTCTCCCTTGATATGGTGTAACAAGAGTATCACTTATATCTTTAAGTTCTAATTCTTCAAATGCCTCTTTCAAGCTCATGACATTATGTATGTTAACGATATGGCGCTCCTTCAGAATATCAAACAGTGTTATCCCAGGTGTCTCAAAATCATTTCTGATTTCGTCGATTTTGGCAGCAGGAAAGTTGAAATAAGTGGCTAACTTTACACAGTTAGCTTTAGTTAGGTTTTCTGACACTCTGACAGAAAATTTCCCAAATTCTCCTGGAAAGTAAAGAGCATGGAATTTCATGGTTTTAATATCTCTTATGTGACATGTATTAGGACTATAAGATTAAACAGGGTATGACAAAATGTTGTTCATCATATTGAAGATTACATGACAACAAAAAAGAAATCATTTCTTTACATAAAATTATCTTTCTTTAACGTCCTATATCCAACATACTGACGTCTTTAATTTCAATAACATGTAAATTAGCATCTGAGTGGCATACTACAGACACGCCACAGCCTTCATAAATAACTCATGCTAAATTGAAACAGTTAATATGGTGATTCTCAAACCCCATTTTTTATTACCTAAGTGAGCTATATCTTATTTCCGACGCAAAATTGCCAAACCAATCTCCATCTTAGATAATCATTCTGGTCATAGAATGAAAGGAACAATTAACACAAGCTAAACTAAGCATTTTCTTCTTCTTTGTTCTAAATTGTTGTTACAGTTCTTTGTTTGCATTCCAGTGTGAAAAAT
>WURT03304375.1:0-22161 GCA_009936505.3 Holothuria glaberrima
GACTCGACCTGGGAATCGAACCCGGGCCTCCCGCGTGAGAGGCGGATGCTCTAACCACTAGACCAAACACGCGGTTGGGGCTCAATGGCGTCCTCTGTTGCGCGAAGCTCTTCTCTGACATCGTGGAGCCCGGTAGCCAGAATTTCAGGACCATCGGCCTGGCCTGATGAGAATCACGCGAAATTCTCCGGAAGCTCTTTTTAATTCTGTGGACATTGGAACTATTCATTACATTCTTCAACTGGCATTTGATAGGGAATTTCCATAGTCCAAAAATCAAAATCGCGCCGTTTTCTTATGATTTTAAGTCGGACTAAATTTGTGGTACAAGAGTTTAATGGGCTTGGTGATAACTAATGAAAGATGTTTGCCTGGGCGTCGTACTAATGATGTTCCGGCGATGGATCACTTGTAGTGCCCAAAAAAGATCAGTTTTGAACACACATTATTTAAGTATTTTAAATTTTGATGCATTCTATGTATTGCACTGAAACTGGTTCTTGTACAAAAGACCACAACTTAGCTCTACGTTTTGGACCCGGCGGAAGGGGGGGGGAGGGGTTAAGAAATCAACCAGCCAGTTGTGTCGTGAACACTTCCGCTTCCAGAATTAATCACTGTCTTTAAATATTCTGTATGTTGGGTAGTAAGTACATACCACCAGTTGGTTCAGTTAATGAACATGGTATCAGAACTATACAGTATCTCAATATCTAGTACAGCGCTCTTCCCTTCACTACAAAATAATTTAACAAAGGCAACGAAATTGACGGAAGTTACTCCCATGAAACCTGAGATAGGCCCTTTCTGATTTAGAAATGAACAATTAAGATCACCACCCCTCCCCATATACACGGAGATGTGAGTATTGCATAATGTATCAAATGTCTGTATTACCAGCTGATATAAAAGCGGCGCTACCCTTTCAGAACTGTTACTTGTCTTTTCTCCCCATAAAGTTAGCTGGGGGGGGGGGGCACGCAGTGGAAAATTTGGATTGCCATGGTATTAATGAGATGAGTTCGTTATTGATGGGTCGTTTGTAAAAGATGTGACGAGAAGTCTGATTTTGAGTGAATAGAGGACGATGAGAGTGACTGTGACTACATACATTTGGGTTGAGGGATGCATGGGGAGATACTTTTCAGTTCTAAACACGATTAATTTCCTACGTACTACACAATATTACCTACTACATATTCACGGTGATGAAGTTTTTCCTGTTGTGATGCTGTGTTCTGCTTCTTTGGGTATTATAATTACCACATACATACACACACATACACACACACACTAGAAAAAGCAAAGTCCATCAATCTGGACATTGCAAATATGCACAGTATCTGTCATGTCAATGAAATTAGATAAGGAAGAATGTTTCGGTAAAAATAAAGTAAGTCGTGATTATTTATCAAGAGACTCCGGGTCGGGCTGAAATGAAATAAAATCGGCTTTTTCATCACCCTTGCCATAAATAAGTTCACTTTTTACTTACAAATAATTTGACCGAACGTTGTTAAAAGGTATGTATTAAACTTTCGGGTCAAAATGGCACAAGTGGATACGTTAAGTACTGCTAAAAATAATACTACAATAGAGGAAATTAGGGTCGGAGGTCATTGTTTGCGACTTTTTCACTTCTTTTAGGCTTTAATACTCACGTGATCACCGTTACCTGCATATCATCAGAAACAGCACGTTTTAACCAATATTTGAGAGGTAGGTTGTTGTTTTAGGTGACTGGTTGTAAAAGTATAGTCATCTTACTTCCCCTAAACCCGCAATACCTTGACTGAATCAAGTACTGCATTAGTTAGTGTAGTAACCAAAACAAGCATTCAGAAACAGTCTGTTTAGTTTTAACAGCATTTTATTTTAACAGCATGAAAATTGAGTGTGGAAACGAGGTAACGGAAAAATATGGTTTTGGCAAGTATAGTAATGGGAAAATCCAGACGGTTACTTTCGTCCGACCGAACGTTGAAGTGACATAAAATGACATTTTTGTAAGGTGCTGAATGAAAATTTCACACATCTTCATCACCTTTTCGCACTTTCAACGTACTTATTTTCCATTAGTCATTAAAGTAGCCATCGAATGAATTCCTCTTGTCAAAATGAACCGGTTGAGTGTGATCACCTTTCTATGTATGTTTATTTTCAAAGTTATGCCGGTTTATCTGTTCGTTCGAAATCCAAAATGGGGGCCGGTATGACGCCAAATGAACCCCACGGGACACTAAATTGTTTGGAAAATATCAAAATCCTTTGAGGTTAACAAAAATGCAAGTTAGAAAAATAAGTTCTTGGAGTGCATGAGAACCCCACTTTCCGACTGAACTACGGTATTTTGTAAGGGTAACCTTGATGATTTTCATTGTAAGCCTGTGGATGCCCCGCAGTTCAAGAAGCCGTATGTTTCCTTGGAGGACGAAGGTCTCCTGAGGTCACTGGGAGTCACTCTTTGAACTTAAGCCCTACATCTCAAGGGGGTTAAAATTGGAGGATCTCTCACTATGTGTAGTTGCCTCATATTCAGTGTTCTCCATTAGCTGTTTTGTCAGGGCGACGCGCCAATACATTTCATTTTTAAAGTCTTTGGTATGACCCGGTCAGGATTCGAACCCCCGATCTTCCGTCTGCAAGTCGGATGCTCTAACCAATTGACCATCGTGCAGTTATCATGTGGATGTTGTAAATAATTTCAAGATCCCAGTAGTATTTGGTGTATGTCAAAGGGCATTTGAAATCACCAGAGTTTAAGCTGTGAAAAGTTTATTTACATAAGTAAGAACGGCAGTTTTGATTCTCACACTTGGCAGCTATGTGTCAAGTCTGTACGGAGAAAAAGAAATGTTGCTCTTGGAGGTCAAAGGTCGTGGATCAAACGCTTAAACCTTGTTGGTACTACAATTTTCAAGTACCATAAATAGTACAACTCAAGGTCTTTCATTCTGGCATCGAGCACTGCTCGGCACCGCCCAGTACTCCCCCTTCCTCCCGGCAGTGGGCAGAACTAAAACTTATTTGATTAGAAAACAATGTGGTAACATTTTATTTGTTCGGCGCAAAGTGCGGCGAAATATTCTGTAGATTATTTGGATTATGCGGTCAAGCAAGGGACAAGTCCATATAATTATCCTGATTTTAGGGCTTCCAGGTCACGAAATGCAAAACTGGGGACCCCTCCCCAAAATCGAGTACTTTTTTGAAAGAGAAATGTAAATTAAGGTACCAGTCATTTCTAACAGAGACTTTGGAAACTCCCCTCTTGTGCTTAGACATGAAGTTCTTAGCGCAAGATGTGGAGTAATGATAATAATTTGTTAGCGTAAAGTCGTGTGGATGCCTTTTGTGTGCGTGGTCTCAAGTAATGATATTTGGTATTTATTTTATCAGATTGGTTATACTTTTTTTAGAATTTGCTACTTTTGGAATGAAAATGCGCTTCAAGGGATGGAGTGGTCCACAATAGCAAAGTAGCAATGCACATACGTAATGCAATGACGCATGTTTAAAAAGTACACTTGCTTCACCTTTCTTGCAGTTCGCCAAACCGCCATCTCTTCCAGATCTTTCTGCCTCAGCAACAGTTGATGTAAAAGCACCTGCAGTTACAGTTGATAAACCAGAAGGTGAACTCAGTGGTGACATTTCAATTGAATTGCCAAGTGCTGATATGAACGTAGACGCAAAAGACAAAAAGAAATCAGGAACTTTCCCAAGATTTTTCAGACCAAGAAAGAGAACTTCAGAGGAAGCAAATTTAGGTGCTGACGTTGGAGTGAAAGGTACAGTTGATGTTCCAAGCGCAGAAGTAGATGCAAGCGCCAAAGTAGATGTACCAAAAAACAAAAACAGGAAAAGAAAACTCGACAACAAAGGCTCTGGTGGGTTTAAACTTTTTGGTGGCTTCAGTTTTCCATCCAGAAAGTCTCATGACGAGAAGAAAAGCCCAAAACTAAACGTTAGTGGTGATGCGGATACTCCAAAATTGGAAGGGGACGTTAAACTTTCTGCAGCCGCTGAAGTACCATCAGCTGATATTGATGTTAAGACACCAATACTGCCAAGTGGTGAAGTCAAAGAACCAGACCTCTCTGGAGAGATTGGTGTGGATGCTGATGTAAAGGGACCCGATGCTGATGTTAAAGCACCAGATGCATCACTGCAGGGTGGAGTAGGCCTTAATGTTGGGGCTCCAGGTGTGAAGGTCAAAGGTGATAAGAAGAGGAAACGCCCCAAGAAGGGGGGAAAGGTAAAAGTTGGTGGTAAAGTCGGTCTTAAGAAAGATGGGTCCTCCTCCTCTTCTTCTTCCTCCTCCTCCTCTTCTTCGTCATCAAGCTCTGAATCTGAAGATGAAGATGGTAAACTGAAGTTAAAAGGGGGATTGCAAGGACCATCTATAAGCGTAGGCGCTGATGTACCCAGTGGAAAAATTGGAGGAGACATTGGTGCTGATGTAAAGTCACCAGATTTAGACATTAGCGGAGAGGTTGATACAGATGTGAAATCTCCAAAAGTTGATGTTGATATGCCTAAAGTGTCTGGTGATGTGGATGCAGATCTCAGTATTGATGGAAAAGGTAGTCACAAAAAACCGAAAAGTGGTGGAGGGTTTGGCTTCAAGTTTCCCAAGTTTGGTGGAAAGGGCAAAGGTGGCGTGTCTGTTGAAGGTCCAGAGCTCGATGCAGCTGTCAAAGGTGATGCTGACATCGCAATGCCAGACGTGAGTACTGACGTTGACATAGACAAACCTGATGTACGTGGTGATTTCAAGGGTGATGTGGTAAAACCTGATGCTGATGTTGATGTAAAAGTCACAAAACCATCGGCTGATATAGATTTCAAAGGCCCCGACCTCTCTGGCGGCATAGGATTTAGTGGTGGACTTTCAGGAGATGTGAATGGTCCAGATGCTGATATCAACGTGAAAGGGCCAGAACTGTCTGGGGATATTGGCGGAAACATTGGCACTCCAGAGGGAGACGTGTCTGGATCTCTTGATGTGGACAAACCTGATGTTGACCTTCCAAAGGCATCTCTGGATGTGGATGCAGGTGGAGATGTTGATATTGATGGTAAGGGAAAAGGAAAGAAAGGTAAATTTGGCTTTGGAGGCATCCACCTACCCAAATTTGGAAGTAGAGGAAAAGGAGATGCGAAACATAAAGTAGGGTTGGATGCTGATCTTGATAAACCAGATATCAGTGCAAAGGGGGATGTAAATATTAAAGGTGGAGTGGATGCTGATGTCGATATAAAAACACCAGAAGCTAAGGTTGATGTGGAGGGGCCTGATATATCTGTCGGTATAGGTGTTGATCGTGATGCAAATGTGGATCTACCTAGCACCGATCTCAAGCTCGAAGGACCAGATGCAACGGCTGGAGGCGATGTAGACATTGACTTGAAAGGTAAGGACAAAAAAGGGAGCAAATTTGGTTTTGGAGGTATCCACCTACCCAAATTTGGAAGCAGAGGAAAAGGTGATGCCAAATTGGAAGTTGGGGTAGATGCTGATATAGACAAACCAGATATCAATGCAAAGGGGGATGTAGATATTAAGAGTGGACTGGATGCTGATGTTGATGTAAAAACACCAGGAGGTAAGATAGATGTGGAAGGCCCTGATGTATCTGGCAGGGATGGTGTTGAACTTGATGCAGATGTGAATCCACCTAGCGCCGATATAAAGTTAGAAGGACCGGATGCAAAGGTTGGCGGTAATTTAGACATCGATTTGAAAGGAAAAGACAAGAAGGGAGGCAAGTTTGGTTTTGGAGGGTTCCACTTGCCTAAATTTGGAGGGAAGGGTAAGGCTGAGATGTCAGGACCAGATGCAAGTTTTGAAGGAGATGTTGACCTGGACTCCCCAAATGTTGACGTATCTTTGCCAGATGCTAATATCAAAGGCGGACTGGACGTATCTGGTGGAGCTGATGCGGTTTTACCAGAAGCTGACGTAGATGTGAAGGTAACTAAGCCTGATGCAGACATAAAAGGACCTGCCATTGCTGGCGGATTTGGAGGAGGGTTTGACATTGATGCAGATTCTCCTGATGTTAAAATAAAGGGACCTAGGAGAGACTTGGATGTTGATGGGCCAGATTTGAAAGGAGACTTGAAGGGAGATATCAAGGGACCAGAAATAGAGGGCCCGAAATTGTCTGGCGACATGGATATCGATGGGCCTGATGTAGATTTAAACGTAGCAGGTGGATTGAAAGGAAAAAAGGGAAAAAAGAAAAAGAAAGGAAAACTCGACTTTGGGTTTGGCCTGGGAGGAAAGAAAGACGGAACTTCCTCCTCCTCCTCCTCAAGCTCTGAATCTGACGATGAAGGTAAACTGAAGATTAAAGGTGGGTTTAAAGGCCCTTCACTAGGGGGTGATATCTCTGTTGAAAAACCTCAAGGGGATGCCAATTTAGATATTGAAGGCGGAGGTAAACTTGATACTCCTGATCTAAAGTTAGGTGGTGGTGGTGCTGCTGATATTGAAATGGATGTAGGTGATGTCAAACCACCTGAGATGGATCTTGGTATTGAGTCACCGAAAGGATCAGGTGGGTTAGATGTTGATATCAGTTCTCCCGAAGTTGATGCAGATATTGGTGGAAAAGGCAAAAAGAAAGGTAAATTTGGCTTTAAAATGCCAAAATTTGGAAGCAGGGGGAAAGGAGATGCAAAAAAACCTGATATTCGTGTAAAGGGAAAAGGTGGACTTGATGTTGATTTGGATGCAGATGCCAATGTGAATGTACCAAAGTCTGACATTTCAGGTGATGCTGGCATTGTTTTACCTGAAGCTGATATGGACATTAAAGTAGCAAAACCAAATGCAAGCATTGATGTGGCTGGACCAGATGTGTCCGGGGACTTTGATGGGAAACTTACCGGGAAAGTTGGTAGTCCTGATGTTGATGTTGATATGCCAAAAGTGTCTGGTGGTGTTGATGGTCCTGACGTTGATGTTGACATTGATGGGAAAGGGAAGCACAAGAAAGGATTTGGTTTTGGATTTGGTGGTTTCCATCTGCCGAAGTTTGGAGGAAAAGGAAAGGGTGAAGTTGATATAGATGCAGATGTGAAAGGTCCAAAAATGAAAGGAGATGTAGATATTAATGCCCCTGATGTTGACATCAAAGTGGAAGGGCCAGATGCTGATGTAAAACTTCCAGGAGGATCAGGAGATATTGATACACCAGGATTAAAACTAGATGTTGACGGACCTGATGTTTCAGGTGGAATTGGTGGTGATGTGTCTGGCGATGTTGACGTGAACATTCCTGATCCAGATATCAAGGTCAAGGGGCCTGACCTTGATGTAGATGGTGGGCATAAAGGTGGTTTTGGAATAAAGTTACCAAAATTTGGTGGAAAAGGCAAAGGTGATGTCGATATTGGTGGACCTGATGTTGACATTAAAGGGAAAGGCGATGTGAACGTCGATTTAGGAGGTGATGCGAATGTGGTTTTACCAGAAGCTGATGCTGATGTTAAGGTAAAGAAACCTGAAGCTGACATAGACATTGAGGGAGGTGGAGGTCTTGTAGGTGGCATTGGTGGTGGCATTAATCTTGATGCCGACATGAAAGAGCCAGATGCTAATATTAAGCTGAAAAGTCCTGATGCTGATGTTGATGTAGAAGGAAAAGGAGGAATTGACATAGATGCACCGGATGTAGACATGAATCTATCGGGTGGTCTGAAAGGCAAAAAGAAAAAGAAGAGCAAGAAGAAGAAAGGTAAATTTGGGTTTGGTTTCAATTTCGGAGGAAAGAAGGATGGAACATCGTCATCATCATCTTCCAGTTCTTCAGAATCGGATGATGAGGATGGTAAAGGCTTTAAGTTGAAAGGAGGACTTAAAGGTCCATCTTTTAAAGGAGGAGCTGATGTCGATGGTCCTGATGTTGACTTAGACATCAATAAGCCAGACTTAGATGCTGATGTGAAGTCTCCTAAAGCATCTGGCGGAATAGATATAAGTGCACCAGATGTTAATATAAGAACTCCAGACGCTTCCGGCGGAGTAGATGTAGATGTCGATGCTCCAGATGTTGATGTTGACATAGATGGTAAAGGGAAACACAAGAAAGGCGGTAAATTTGGCTTTGGTGGAGGCTTCAAAATGCCTAAATTCGGAGGTAAAGGTGGTGCCTCTGTAGACATTGATGGCCCAGATGTAGATATTGACAAACCAAAGATTGAAGTAGATGCAGACGTGGACAAACCAGATGTTGATATTTCAGGACCAGATGCTGGTATCAAAGGAGGTCTCGACTTGTCTGGTGGTATTGGTGGTGGAGTCGACGTTGTTGTTCCCGATGCTGACTTGGATGTCAAAGTAGCAAAGCCAGATGCTGACATCGATGTTAAAGGTCCAGATTTCTCAGGTGACATTGGTGGCAACATTTCGGCCAAGGGGGATATTGGTGGGGACGTGTCAGTCCCTAAAGTCGACATTGACTCTCCGAAACTATCTGCTGATGTTGAAGGACCTGATGCTGACCTTGACATTGATGGCAAAGGTAAGCACAAGAAAGGTGGGTTTGGATTTGGATTCCACCTCCCCAAGTTTGGAGGAAAAGGAAAAGGGGATGTAGACATAGATATGGATAAACCCGAGGTAGATGTGGATGTCAAAAAGCCAGATCTAAACATTTCTGGTGGTGCCGATGCTGATATTAAAGGTGATCTGGACATATCTGGAGACATTGGAGGAGGGGGAGACATTGTGGTTCCGGATGCTAATTTGGATGTTAAGGTATCAAAACCAGATGCTGATATTAAAGGCCCAGATATTTCAGGAGGACTTGATGGCAGAATGTCGGGTAAAGGAGACATTGATGCCGATGTGTCTGCCCCTAAAGTAGACATTGACTCTCCAAAACTGTCTGCAGATGTAGATGGCCCGGATGTTGATCTCGATATTGATGGGAAGAGCAAACACAAGAAAGGTGGATTTGGTTTTGGCTTTGGCGGCTTTCATCTTCCTAAATTTGGAGGAAAAGGAAAAGGAGATGTGAACATTGATATAGATAAACCCGAGGCCGATATTGATGTTAATGTGAAGAAACCAGATATTGACATATCAGGTGATGCAGATGCAGATATCAAAGGGGGCGTAGACATATCTGGTGGCCTTGGAGGGGGAGTAGATGTAACCCCTGATGCTGATTTGGACATCAAAGTAGCCAAACCTGATGCTGACATCAGAGGACCCAAATTATCTGGAGGCATTGGAGGAATCGATCTGGATGCTGATGCCAAAGGCCCAGACTTGGATGTCGATGTCGATGGAAAATCACCTAAAATATCTGGAGATGTCAATTTAGATTCACCAGATATTGACATGGGTGGAAAGGGCAAGCACAAAAAAGGTGGGAAATTTGGTTTTGGTGGAGGTTTCAAGATGCCAAAGTTTGGTGGAAAAGGAAAAGGTGGTGTTGATATTGATGTGGACACAGACAAACCAGATTTGGATGTATCTGGACATGGGCCGGATGTTGATTTGAAGGGAGGACTCGACATATCAGGCGATGGTGAGGGTGATGCAGATGTCGTTTTGCCAGATGCTGATGTTGATGTAAAACTTGACAAGCCTGTGGGTGACTTAAAAATTGAAGGAGGAGGTGGTATTGCCGGTGGTGTTGTTGGTGGTATTGATGTTGATGCTGGGATTAAGGGGCCTGATGCTGATATAAAGCTTAAAGGCCCTGACGTTGATGTAAAAGGTAAAGGAGGAATTGACATAGATGCACCGGATGTAGACATGAATCTATCGGGTGGTCTGAAAGGCAAAAAGAAAAAGAAGAGCAAGAAGAAGAAAGGTAAATTTGGGTTTGGTTTCAATTTCGGAGGAAAGAAGGATGGAACATCGTCATCATCATCTTCCAGTTCTTCAGAATCGGATGATGAGGATGGTAAAGGCTTTAAGTTGAAAGGAGGACTTAAAGGTCCATCTTTTAAAGGAGGAGCTGATGTCGATGGTCCTGATGTTGACTTAGACATCAATAAGCCAGACTTAGATGCTGATGTGAAGTCTCCTAAAGCATCTGGCGGAATAGATATAAGTGCACCAGATGTTAATATAAGAACTCCAGACGCTTCCGGCGGAGTAGATGTAGATGTCGATGCTCCAGATGTTGATGTTGACATAGATGGTAAAGGGAAACACAAGAAAGGCGGTAAATTTGGCTTTGGTGGAGGCTTCAAAATGCCTAAATTCGGAGGTAAAGGTGGTGCCTCTGTAGACATTGATGGCCCAGATGTAGATATTGACAAACCAAAGATTGAAGTAGATGCAGACGTGGACAAACCAGATGTTGATATTTCAGGACCAGATGCTGGTATCAAAGGAGGTCTCGACTTGTCTGGTGGTATTGGTGGTGGAGTCGACGTTGTTGTTCCCGATGCTGACTTGGATGTCAAAGTAGCAAAGCCAGATGCTGACATCGATGTTAAAGGTCCAGATTTCTCAGGTGACATTGGTGGCAACATTTCGGCCAAGGGGGATATTGGTGGGGACGTGTCAGTCCCTAAAGTCGACATTGACTCTCCGAAACTATCTGCTGATGTTGAAGGACCTGATGCTGACCTTGACATTGATGGCAAAGGTAAGCACAAGAAAGGTGGGTTTGGATTTGGATTCCACCTCCCCAAGTTTGGAGGAAAAGGAAAAGGGGATGTAGACATAGATATGGATAAACCCGAGGTAGATGTGGATGTCAAAAAGCCAGATCTAAACATTTCTGGTGGTGCCGATGCTGATATTAAAGGTGATCTGGACATATCTGGAGACATTGGAGGAGGGGGAGACATTGTGGTTCCGGATGCTAATTTGGACGTTAAGGTATCAAAACCAGATGCTGATATTGATGTTAAAGGTCCAGACTCCTCCGGTGGGGCAGACTTAGACATCAAATCTCCAGGTTTTACTGTAGATGTAGACACGCCAGATATAGATACGCCAAAAGCTGGTCTCTCAGGAGATTTGAAAAAGGAAAAGAAAGGTTCTGGTAAAAAAGGCAAATTTGGGTTTGGGGGAAAGCTGAAATTTGGTTTGGGAGGAAAGAAAGATTCAGACTCCGACTCTGATGATGACAAGAAGAGACTGAAATTGAAAGGTGGTGTTAAAGGACCAGATGTTAGCGTTGACGGTGGTGGTAAACTTGAAGGACCTGACGTTGCTATAGAAGGCAAAACACCTGACTTAGATGATGGAGGAGATGTATCAGCAGACGCAGATATTAAAAGTCCAGACTTGGATGTTGATGTTGACATTGGAGGTAAAGGCAAGCACAAGAAAGGTGGTAAATTTGGATTTGGTGGTGGCTTTAAAATGCCCAAGTTTGGAGGAAAGGGCAAAGGCAATGTGGATCTAGATGTTGATACTCCAGGAGTTGACATCTCCATTGACAAGCCTGACATGGATGCGGATGTCAAAGTTGATACACCAGATGCTGATATTTCAGGCGGGGTCCCTGACGTGGATATTAAAGCAGGTGGTAAGCTTGAAACCCCAGATGTTGACACCAATGTTCCAAAAGGCTCTATCTCAGGTGACATTGGGGGTGGATTAGATGTTTCTCCTGAAGGCGATGTCGATGTAAAGTTATCCAAACCAGATGCTGATGTCGAAATTAAAGGCCCAGGTGTGGAAATTGGACCAGATCTCTCTGGAGGCATTGGTGGTAATGTGAAAGCACCAGATGTTGATCTTGATTTATCAGGTGGATTGAAAGGGAAAAAGAAAAAGAAATCCGGAAAGAAGAAGGGTAAATTTGGCTTGGGATTTGGATTTGGGGGAAAGAAGGATGGCACTTCATCAGAGTCTTCATCATCTAGTTCAGATTCAGATGACGATGGTAAAGGACTGAAAATTGGGTTTGGATTAGGTGGGGGTGGAAAGGTTGATACACCAGATCTAGATGTCTCAGGAGGAGCTGCCGGGGATGCAAAGGTTGAAGGTGACGTCACTGCTGATGTCAATTTGCCGAAATTAGATATTGAAGGTAACATTGGGGGTGATGCAGATATCAAATCTCCTGACCTGGAAGCAGACGTGAAGGTCAAGAGTCCTAAGGCAGATGTTGACGTTGACCTTGATGGCAAAGGAAAACACAAGAAAGGGGGATTTGGATTTGGTGGCGGATTCAAAATGCCCAAATTTGGAGGGAAAGCAAAATTTGATGGACCTGATGTAGATGTTGACAAGCCAAAGATAGACGCAGATGTAGACATTGACAAGCCTAAGGTAGAAGCTGATGTGGACATTGACAAACCAAAGTTGGATGGTCCAGATGTGGGTGTCAAAGGTGGCATTGGTTTCTCCGGTGGTATCGGTGGAGAAGTAGATGTCGGTGGAATCGAACCCCAGGCTGATGTTGATGTCAAGGTTTCTAAACCTGATGCAGATATTGATGCAAAAGCACCAGAGGTTGACGTTAAAGGTCCTAAAGTAGATACCAAAGGTCCTGATGTCGATGTCAATATCGGGGGTCCAAAGCTTGACATATCTGGCTCCACTAATGTTGATACACCAGACGTAAAAATTAGCAAAAAGAAGAAAGGAAGTGGAAAGAAAGGAAAATTTGGATTTGGTGGAAAAATGAAATTTGGCCTTGGTGGTAAGAAAGATGAATCTGAATCAGATTCGGATGACGATAAGAAAGGGCTTAAAATTGGTGGTAGTTTGAAAGGTCCTTCAATCAAGGGCGGAACTGATGTCGACCTTGATGTTGGGGGTGACGTCAAAGGTCCAGACGTAGATGCCGACATCGAACTGCCAAAGGCTGAAGGAGATTTAGACATCAAAGGTCCAAAACTTGACATTGAGGGTCCTGATGCAGATCTTGATGCTGATGTTAATCTTGGTGGAGACAAAAGAGGATCTGGTGGGAAAGGAAAGGGCAAGTTTGGGTTTGGAGGTAAATTGAAATTTGGCAGCTTAGGCAGAAATAAAGGTAAAGGAAAAGTAGACTTACCAGACGTGGGTGTTTCTGCAGAAGGCCCAGAAATACCAGATGCTGATATAAAGGTTAAAGCACCAGATACCGATGAGAAGGTTGGTACACCAGATGTGGACATCAAGGTTAAAAGCCCAGATGCTGATATCAAAGGACCTAATCTGTCAGGTGGGATAGGTGGAGGACTTGACATTGGACTTAAAGGAGATGCCAAAGTTTCTGGAGATGCGGAAGTACCAGAGGCTGATGTGTCAGTTAAAGGACCAAATCTTGATATCGACACACCGGATATCTCTGCTGGTGCTAAAGTAGAGGTTGATAAACCAGATATTGACATCAAAATGGGTGGCAAAAAGGAGAAGGGAAAGAAGGGTAAAAAGAAAGGCAGATTTGGTCTCGGTGGAAAGTTTGGTCTTGGTGGAAGAGGATCTGCCTCCTCCAGTTCTGATTCAGAATCTGATAGTGACTCTAAAGGTTTAGGTTTCAAGGCTGGAATCAAGGGACCTTCCTTCGGAGGTGGTGCTGAAATAGGTACACCAAAAGTAGATGTGGATGTTGACAAACCTGAAACTGATGTTAAGGCTGAAGGGGATGTGGACATTAAAACCCCCAAAGGAGGTTTCTCCCTCGGTAGCCCTGATCTAGACATCGACGGATCGGCTGACGTAGCACCCGAAATTGATGTCAATGTAAAAACCCCCAGACTTCCCTCAGGTGATGTTGACCTTGATGTAGATAAGCCTAAAATTGAAGGAGATATTTCTGGAGGTGCAGATGTAAATATTCCAGAGGCGGACCTAGACTTGGATGTAGGAGGCAAAAAGTCTAGAGGCTCTGGAAGCAAAGGAAAGGGAAAGTTTGGCTTTGGTGGCAAGTTGAAATTTGGCAGCCTTGGTAAAAGTAAAGGGAAGAAAATAGACGTACCTGATGCAGAAGTGACTGCTGAAAAACCAGACATTCCACAAGCAGATGTAAACGTCACTGTTCCTGAACCTGATGTAAATTTAAATGCTCCTGATGTGGACATTAAAGTGAAAGGGCCAGATTTTTCCAAAGATGGGAGCGCTGATGTCAGTGGTAAACTTGACGCTGATGCAGATGTGAAACTTCCAACTGCTGACGCTAAGGGTTCAGTGAATATTGAGGGACCTGATGTTGGCTTAAATCTTAAAAAGAAAGAAAAGAAGAAAAAAAAGAAAGGTAAATTTGGATTTGGCTTTGGGTTGGGAGGGCAGGGCACATCATCCTCCAGTAGTTCTTCGGATTCCTCAGATGACGAAAAGAAGAAAGGGTTTGGATTTGGTTTTGGTGGTGGAATTAGTGGAGGTGTCTCAGGACCTGATGCTGACATCAAAATTGGAGGGGATTCAGGTATTGATATTAAGACACCAGATGGTCCAGATGCAAAATTTGGAGGTAAAGCAGATGCTAACATTCCAGGTGTGACTGCTGGCATTGACACTTCAGAAGCCAATGTCTCTGTGAAAGGTCCTGATGTTAAAGCACCCTCAGTTGGAGGTTTCATAGGTGCAGGCATAGGTGGTGATGCTGATGGTGGTATTTCCGTTCAAACACCAGATTTTGAGAAGCCAGGTTTGGGTGTAGGGGGAGGAATCGTTGGTGGTGTTGAGACAGATACTAACCTTCCTGCTGCTAACATAACAGGTCCTGAAGGTGACATGTCTTTAGATGCTGGTGTGGGTGTGAGCAAACCGGACATTGGAGGATCATTTGGGATGGGAGGATCAGCTGATGCAGATATCATTCAGCCAAAAGGAGATTTAGATGTAAAAGCACCATCTATTGCAGCAGGAGTTGGTTTGTCAGGTGGAGCTGATATTGTCCAACCTGAGACGGACTTGGACATAAAGGCACCTTCGATAGGGGGCGGGTTTGGCTTTTCTGGTGGAGCAGACATCGAGAAACCAGACGATTTCAATGGGAAAGCATCAGTAGGTGGAGGATTTGGTTTGTCTGGAGGAGCTGATGTAGATACACCAGAGGTTCCAAAAATTGGTGTGGGATTTGGTGTGTCAGGAGGATCTGAAGTTGAAAAACCAGAAGCAGATCTGGATGTGAAAATACCTTCAATGGGAGGAAAAGTAGATTTGACAGGTGAAGCGGATGCAAATAAACCAGAAATAGACAAGGCATCTTTTGGGGCAGGGTTTGGTATTGATAAACCCGATGTCTCTTCAATTGGTGGGGACATTGGATTTTCAGGAGATGTTGATAAGCCAGAGGTAGATGTAGATGTAAAAGAAGCTTCAATTGGAGGAGGACTTGACCTGTCGGGAGGAGCCGATGTTGATAAACCAGAGCCTCCCTCATTAGGTGGAGGACTTGGTTTTTCTGGAGCGGCTGATTTAGATACACCAGAGGCACCCAAGATTGGAGGCGTGTTTGGCATCTCGGGAGGAGCTGATATTGAGGAACCGGGAACAGAAGTGGATGTAAAGACACCCTCGGCTGGAGGTGGATTTGGTTTGGCTGTTGAAACTGATGTAGATAAGCCAGATTTTGAAGCCGAGAAGCCATCTATCGGGGGAGGATTTGGCTTTTCATTGGGTTCCGATGTAGATAAACCAAATCTCCCCTCAACCGGTGAAGGATTGGGCTTTTCAGGGGAAGCTGATGTGGGCAAACCAGAGGCACCATCATTCGGAGGATTTGGTTTCTCTGGCGGAGCTGATGTAGATAAACCAGAGGCCCCCTCAATCAGCGGAGGATTTGGATTTTCAGGAGGAGCTGATGTTGAAAAGCCAAGTGATGTAGATGTGGAGATACCTTCAGTAGGAGGGGATCTTTCAGGGGGAGTGGGTACAGACTTAGTAACTCCTGAAGCCGATCTTGACGTAAAGACACCATCCGGTAAAGGACTGGATTTTGATGCAAGTGCTGGTTTGGATGGTGGTGTAGATCTTTCAATGCCAAATATTGACGTGGGAACAGATTTAGATCTAGCAGGGAAAACGGATGTCAAAGTCGATGCCCCAGAAGGTGATGTTGGGACAGATTTCGGTAATGTTCCAGGTCTTTCTGGAGGCTTTGGAGGAACCGTTGAGGGTGATGTTCCAGGAGCTGGGGTAGAGACTGAAGTCGACGTGCCTGGTGTAGATGTAGATGTTCCCGGCTTTGGTGGGGGTGCTGGCATAGGGGGATCATTTGATGGGTCAGGCGGTTTCGGAGGAGGGTTGTCATTTGGTTCGTCTGTATCAGGTGATGGAGATGTCAAAGGGCCAGAATATGAATCTTCAGGTATAGGTGGGGGAATGTCTGCCCCTGGAGATATCGAGATTCCTAATGCCAGTTTAAGTAGTAGTGGAAACATTCCCGATGTTTCTGGTGATTTATCATTCGGTTTATCAGGATCTGGGAATGCAAATGGGGATATGCCAGTTGGTACGGTTGGAGAAGAGATGTCCTTTTCATTACCAAAGGTGGAAGGAGATGCGTCCTCTGGGGGAGGTTTTGGATTTTCACTTGGTGGAGGAGTCGATGGATCTGCAGAAGGAGAAGGAAAGGCTCCAGCTGGGGGAGAAGCTGACGCGGGCTTAGAGATAGTTGGAGGCCTTTCTGGTGGAATTGGTGGTGGATTTGGATTTGGTGGGGAAGGCAAGAAGAAGAAGGAACGAAAGAAGAAAGACAAAGACAAAGGAGAAAAGAAAAAAGGAGATAAAAAGAAGAAAAAGAAGAAAGGAGGTGTAGGTATTGATATTTCAGGATCTGTAGGAGTTTCAAAGGGCAGTGATAAATCTAGCAGTAGTAGTAGTTCAAGTAGCTCAAGTAGTTCAAGCAGTTCCAGCTCGGATTCAGATGATGATAAGAAGGGTGGTTTCTTTAGCTGGGGAAAAAAATCCTCTGATTCTGATAACAACTCAAATAACAATAATAGTAACCAACATTCTGAACTGAATTACAACAACAATGCTGACCAGGAAGTCACAAGGGAGGAAAGGCACGTACAAAAGACCGGGTCTAAATCAAAAAGTCGTGTAGGTAGGTTTTTTGGAAAGAGGAAGTCACGAGAAGTTATGTTGGAAATTCCTGAGGATAGCGAAAGTTCGCAAAAGTCCGTTACTGTGTCTAGAACTCAAAATTTTAGTGAATTAGAAGCAACAAATATAGCCTCTTCACAGTACTCAAGGGCAGAACATCTTCCGCAGTACTCAAGGGCAGAACATCTTCCGCTCGATAGTAGCCCATCCTTAACAGTGCCAGTACAGTCTCCATCCAAGAAGAGTTCAAAGAAACGGAGAGCCCCCTTACCGCCTGTCCCGAAAGATACCGAAGAACCAGTGTTGGATACATCGGCCAAGACGGAGAGGGTAAGTGATGACGGTTTACCTAGTTTGTTAAATGATTTTTCTTGCACAGAGTTTGATGTGAATATTGATGTGAGCACAGAATTCAACCTTGATATGACTTTTGATGTGCATTCAATAATGGCTGCCGCACAGGGAGAGGATAGCACTGTACCCCACGTGGAGGAGCAGACTGTCTCAACGCTCCCCACAGGGGAGGTTAGCGTTGGTAAAGGAGTAATCATTTCTCCCACTGTAGATAGCATCGAACATTTTGTGAAAAAATTGCCTTTGCCTGTGGGTAAACCACCTCCTAAACCAAAGCGCTCAACCAGTTTGGAACATTTGCTCGACGAGAGCTTTTACAATCGTCCGATAAAGTCTCGACCAAGGCCAAAGTCAGTTTATGACCTGCCAAGAGTAGAGACGTTAGGACACGAGGAAGTGGGTAGGGATGGTGAAATCAAAAGTATGACAAAATCAAAGAGTGTAGGAAAACTAGTTAAAGACGTAAAAGGGTCAAAGGAAGGTTTTCGAAGGAGATCAAAGTCAGTAGTAATTCTACCAAATCAGTTAAGTGAGGGCTCCATTGCAGGAGACATGGCGAAGTGTGCTGCTATTGTCCGAAAGGACCACACTGCTGAACTCAAGTTTATTGTCAGAGGCGGTCTATCGAAATTAATGGGGGTCTCTCAAAAAAAAGTGGATACGAAAGTTCAGTCGACATTAGATACTGAAAGCAGTAAACCTGATGTAAGGTCAGAGTTAGGAGAAAGGTTTTTGGCTGAGGTGGAAGCTAATGAAGAATGCTTATTCAAGTTTGAAAACAAAGTCGAGACAGTAGGGTCAGAAGGCGAAATAGCGTTACCTTCTGCATCTGACTTAAGTGCCCATATTCAAAAGCAAAAGTTAAAAATAGGTTCTGTTAATTTATCTGCGGCAAAATCAAATATAAATACTCCTGAAAACGCGAAATTTAACGGGATGGGGATTGTTAGTTCAGATATAGGAGCTGAGAAGTCAGAAAGCCCCCAAAAGGGCAGAACTGACAGTAGTAAAATAGATAACAAAATTCATGAATCTTCTATCGCAAAATCAAAATCCAGTGTATTCGAATCTCTGGTTAGTGAAGGATCTGAGGAGGGAAGTGTTTGTAACATCAGCACTACGACAGGCAACGTAAAAGAAAGAAATGATATTAGTGCTGAACTCACAAAGCCATCTGGTACTTCACCGCGTAGAGGGGAAGGTGTTGAAAAGGAGTATTTGGTGGTGAATGAAAAGGTGGCGTCTAGAAAGGATTACGCTAATGAGAAATTGTGTGAAAAACGGAAACCAATAGAATTATATAATGAGGAAAAGGTTGGGGAAGTCAGACGTATGGAGTCAGTTGTGAGTGATGTTTTACCTGCTAGTAAACTAGCAAGTAAAAAACTTAATCAAGGAAAAGACAGTGAAGAGGGTCTCACTACACATGTGTTTCAGGCTAATAAGGCTAAACTTCAAATTGCTGAAAAAACCTTCCTGTTAGTCCAGGATAGTAGAAGCAAAAGTAACGATAGTTTGAAAGATTTGAATGTGGGTGAAGTAGAAATGGTCATAAAAGACCCAATCAAATTAAAGGAAGAAAGTTGGGAGAGCAAAACAAGAAGGAAAGTCAAGCCATTAGACGTTGAAAGAAGTGAAGTTAGGGGTAAAGTTAGCTCATCCATAAGTGGGGAAATCGATCAGTCACATATTGTCAAAGATGAAAACCGGAATGACTTGCGACTTGAGGATGTGGCCTTATTGGAAGTTGTGACACAGAAACGCAGTCTCTTTGATGGGAATAGGGGTAAAAAAAGTGACAGAGAAAATACAATTGGTGCTGGAGTGAAAGGTCACAAGCAATTCCGACAAGAGGGCACTTTTTCGGGAAAGGTAAAAGGGGAAGATAGTAACACAGGAGAATTGCAGCAAAGTAGTACCTTTTCAGATGGTAAACTGAAAAAGAATAGTTCAATTGAGTCACTTTCAAAGTCTAAGGTAGAGGAGACTGTTGAAGAAGTAGGTCCATCGTTCAATATTTTGCAAGAGGGCAACACTTTATTGGGAAAAGAGAAAATGAGCCAAAAGAGTAGTTTAGTTGGGTCCCTTTCTGGGTCAACTTTTGAGATAACTAAAGATGTAGGTCCATCAAAAGAGTTAAGTGAAAGAAATTTTCAGAAGTTAGAAAAGATATCATCTCCGATCGAATTGAGGCATAATCCTGACACGTCAGATAGCACTGACCAGTCAACAAAACGGAAAATTGACCAACACGAAGTTGCTAAGTTTAGGAAAAGCCGTAGTGATACTGAGAAGTTTGATGGTGAATCAAGGGCTACGACAAGGGAAACGCAAGGCGGAAATGAAGCACAAAAAGCAGTAAGTTTGAAAGGAAGTGTCGGAAGGAATATTTTGCCAACTGAGGCCAGTCATGACAACAGGTCCAAGAGAATTCATGAAAGAACAAGGGACATTTTGGCCCGACTTAAAGCAGATAACCTGTTAAAGACCAGCTCTCCCACAACTGAGAGAGAGTATGCCACCAGCACTGAAGATGAGCATGGAGAAAAGGAAAATGTAAATGAAAGATGGGAGGAATTGGTACTTGAAGCTAAATTGTTTAAAGAACAGACACATGGTGATAGGAATATAACCGAAAAAGAAGGAAATGGTTCAATATCTAACTATCCCCTGGATCAGGCGACGCCAGCCTCAAGTAGTGGAAGAGAGACGACCCCACCTCTTTCTCAGACAGAACAGAAAGATGGCCAACCACCACCTTCCACCTCGGCCAGTCTCACATCTCAATCACTAACAGATGATGCAAAAGAACTCCTATCGTATAAAAAGTCAGAGTTACAAAAGATGATACTTCAACAGCAAGAAGAACTCAAAATTCTCAAAGAGCACATGGAAAAATCTCTCAATGATACTTAGCTCCTCCTAGCCATACCTCCTCCCAAATATTGTACCGACAAGGACTCACCCCACCTCTCCGGTCACCACAGGTTTGGAAGAGCAATGTATCTCGCATGCACCCATCCGCATCGACTAACAAACACGGTGCTTACTCCCTATATTGCCAGTGTAGCTCCCGCTGTGCTGCAGCCATTATAGTATATGCACACACTAACAGTAGCATGCCTCCCGCCATTGTATCTTCCCTCGGTCATTTGTTCCATCAACTTTTTGGATCCGTGCCTTTTCCTTTGCAGGGAGCCGATCGAGGTCCAGTTCCAGTGCATCACGAGCCACTGCTACCACTAGCTGACAGCTCTACCTCTAGTCGTGTGTCGTCAGTGTCGAGAACCAACGAAGAATGAAGAGTGGGTTTCTGCTCCTGCCCAACTCTCTGCGACCCTGGGGACATCCAGTTTGTCCGTGGTCAAGATTATGAATTGATTTTTTTGCTATGACAGTTTATTTCCCGTTCTGTATGTAATGTTTGTATAACACTTATGTAAGAGGCCAAGGTTTTGTTTCGTTTTACTGTATCGTTCTTTTGTCAATTATTTTTCACTCTCCGCCTGTAACACTTATAATGTTAGTGTGCGTGAGTGTAACGAGTGTTACAGACTAATGTAGCAATTTATTACGTCACAGCAAGTGTAACACTGATGTTAAATATTCATGACAGACAGATGTACAGTTGCATGTACATGATCTTTTGAAGGGTAGGTTGTATGTGCTGTCAAAAAGCATTTAAAACTTGATACGCCTAACATCTTTTGAAACTGTCATATAGTATTTTTTTTTTATTTTCCGTAGTGAGAAGTTAATGTAGTGCTGTAGTAAAATGCTCAAATTATGATTTTTTGGAACTAAAAAGCTAACCGTTAAATGTATTCATTTGGTTTATAACTGCTATTATAAGGCAAATTATGTACAATAACACATGTTAACAAAGGAAGAAGAGACTCAAAAACAGTGGTTAAGAGTAATCAAAGAATAAGAATCATATTTAAGTGAAGAGGAGTTCTACAGTGGTTTGGATCAGAAACATAAAGTGCCTTTCATTTTAGCTTTTCAATAAAATTCTTTCTGAGGACTTAGACACTAAAATTATCGCCTTGTTATTGCTCGACATTTGTACAAAAGAAATTAAATGTTTTGCATTTTTCCAGATTTGGATCAAGATGAACTGAAAGCGTATCAATCACACGTGTATAAATTTTAATATCAGAGTGTTTCCAGAAAGTCAAAAGCATTAGCAAAGACATGGTATAATTAAAGTAACGACAGCGTTACACTTCTTTGCATATGTCTAGATGGAAGTGACATTTTTACTGTATTTTTGCCTGCAATAGAGACAGAAATCTTTGTAATTATTTTTCTCTGAATATTGTTCAATAAACTGTCCTGCTATCCCTAGAAGAAGAAAAACCGTTTGAATCTTCTTTTTTGCTTCTGTAGGGTCGATCAGGATGTAAAATTAGGGAAAAGTTATATGTTGGATGTTTATCCTAGGCATAATTTAGGTAGTTTGAGTGATTTACATTCTAACTAACGTGTACCTTAAGTCTAAAAATTCAAAAACGTATGTTACAAAGCTTTTAATATGCATCCAAATGGTCCAACTCCCATCTTCACAGGGCATATCTCAGAAGAGATATAAAATGTTGAAACTTATTCACTCAATTGAAAATGGTAGATTGGGCAATAATTTGTGATGTCATTCTTGTACTACTGAAGTTACCATCTTTGTTTTTCTTTGTTTTCCAAAAGCTATCACACCTTGTGCCGAAATGTGATCACTGTCTTGCTGTATAAGGCTGACTTAGCTTTATAAGCTCTCTGTACAACATGTTATGCAAGGAAGCAGTATATATTTCAAGGTCATACAAACATCTTAATTT